>JZKD02S0947233.1:40489-62809 GCA_000966675.3 Picea glauca | reverse complement strand
ATAGACAACGTATTTTTATATAGACAACAAATTTATATATATGTGAATGACAACGTTTTTGTACATGCAATGATTTTGTATATATATGTCTGACATCGATTTTTAATATGATTGATTGAATATATTTTAATTGGTGAATTATAACTACTATGAATGCCAACTTCTGCAATATCCTCATATAATAAATATGAATAACGATTTATCAATAGCAATTTTATGATTTCCACTTTGTTTTATCACTGAGCGTGGTAGAAATGACTATGTTTTGGATGTTGTTCTATATGACTGTGTTTTATCTCTGTGCGGATGACTGCATTTTATCATTGTGTGTATCGATTAAACTTGCAAGAGTTTTAGTATCCCAATCAATTAACTACATAGTGATGAAAATCACATGATCAATCCTCAAACAAAATGTGGCATAACTGTTCCCATGAAAGAAAATTCTACCTGTAATACAGAATTGGGACTGAACCATCTAGTGTGTTCAAGATCTCGGGGCCATTTACTGCAATTTAAAAATTATATGGAATTCCTCTATTTTGTATATTCTAACATCTAGAAAAATCTATTATGTAGGTAATAAATATTGTGCATTCCATCCTCTCCTATGTTGTTTGAACAATTTTGTCATTGGAACATAAGAGGAGTTTCTTTTTGTTCTCTTCCAGGAATAGCCTTTTACATTCATCATTCTGTAAGATTAATTAAACATATTATGTATGAATGGGCATCAGGTCTTGACATCTAAACAATATAAGAATACTCTCATGTTTCATCAAGTTTTATTTTAGCAAGAACCAAATACTCTTGGATGAAAATAATAAATTTTTAAGATGTGAAAGTCCTTTTATTCTTTTCATATATCATTAAGATTTCTTAGAAGAATATAAAATATTGCTAGTGTGCCTCTTGAGAAGATAATTAAGGCGCAATGTCACTAGTGGAAAGAAGGTTACGCCAACTGGTTAGAAAGCATGCCATTATGGTGAATGCATATGATATTATAAACAATTTAATGCATTTCATAATGTACGAAATTCTAGTTACCAATAATGGATTATCACATGTTAGTGCACTTGATTATGGAGACCCATTCCATAATCATCAGATGCCTTGCAACTATTGAAATTAATGAGTAGAAATATACTATTAATCCATCCACATTCATGGTTTGTCATTCTTCCATTCCACAGTTAGGAAATGATTTTATCATCCCATAGGAAATATCAGATCCTTTAATTGCTACATAACACTTTAATTGTGGAATAATCATATGACAATTATCTGTTCTAATAGATTAAATGATTAATCACAATGGTAATAGATTAATTGATTCTTTGCAAGGGTAATAGTTCACTCATTTGCACTTAGTCATAATGATTTAATAACTAATGGTTTATGGTTGATTTGTGTAATAGTTTAATGGTTTCCACAAGACTAATGGTTGAGGGTTTAATCATTTAATAGTTTTGTTAGCTAAATTGATAAATATTTTAGCAATTAATTGGTTACTATGTGCCTTGTGACTTAAGTTGAATTGTAAATGGTGGTTGGTCATAGTTGTTACACCACATTTGATTTCCTTGTAGGAAACTAGAAATCCTTCGATTAGTTGTGCAATTTAAATTTGAATGATGTCACCTTGCATCTTGCTGACTTATTGATTGGGTGCTTGGGTATAGTCTTCATGTATTTATTGATAGACATTTTTGTCTCCTAGCGCGAGGAATTTTTCTTGGGTTAAATGTCTAGATGTGTTATGTTGCGACATGGTCACTATCAGTCCTATCGTCTTGTGACGACATGATTCCTGATGAGGGGATCTTTGCACACCCTGATGGATAGATGAGAATGGTAACCTGGCCAATGTCGTGCACCTCCCGATGTGGGCATATTGTTCGTTGTAATTGATGTTGGTGCTTGGATCTATAACGACTTATTGTGATTCGTTTTTCTTGCCATAGAGGTTTCTAGTTGCTAGTCTTTACAATCGTTGTGCCAAGATTGTTGATGTTTCCCTTTAGCTTGTAGGCATGGTCTTGCTGGTGTCAGGAGGGTAACCATTTTTATTATCTATTGAATATTGCATGTTTTGTCCAATTGCGTGATGTGCTAGTCTGCTGGGTCATTGTTGTTTTTTGTTTGATTTGCGTGCATTGTGTTCATCGTCAAGTTGTGTTGACTAATTATTGTTGTTGTTAATTTCCTTATTTAAAAAAAAATAAAAATGCACTTGTAGTTGTAATGATGGGGGACCTTACATATGGTATCATAGTCGGTTCAACCTACGACTTGGGCTCACTACAAATTTCGTTGATTAGATGTTTAATTATGATGATTCTAATTAAATTTATTGTATTCATGCAGGTAATCATGTTTAGAGGACGTCACGGAGGATGACGATGGGGCACTAGGGGAGGAGGCGCAGCATCCCCAGTAGCATCCATGACTGAGGGTTCTAACCCCCAGGGAGAAAAACAGGTTCTCGGGCAGGAACAAATAGCAGTGGGTGATGTGGTTGGGATGATGAGGTCCTTTCAGAGGATTTATGAGGCACTGATCAACCGTTTAGATAGAGATGAGGCCAAGGCACTGACACCCCCTGAGGTTCCACCACACACTCAGGTCGGTACTGGTAGCATTCACCGAGATCTCAAGAAGTCAAGTCTCCTGAGTTCTTTGGTGCCCTGGAAGACGCAACCTCTGAGGCATGGTTGGATAATATGGTGATGTGCTTTGCAATTCATGAATATACCTCCAACATGAAGGTCCACATAGAAGTATTCCAACTGAAGGGGAGTACTCTTCTATGGTGGAAGATGCTCCTACTGCAATTGAACATGGTCATCGAAGACGTTCCATGGTAACTTTTGAAGGAATGATTCTAGGAGAGGCATCTATCTGAGGAACTCATTGAGCATCATCTCAACGAGTTCAATGCCTTGAGACAAGGCGGTCGTATGATGCCCGAGTACGAGGCCCATTTTATGGAGCTACTTCATTATGCTCTACACCTGAATACCAAGAAACTTAAGGTCAACAGGTTCCCTTGTGCATTCTCTTCCGTAGCTCCAAGAAAGAGATGAACGTTAGGGAAACTCCTTGGTTCCGACCTACAATCACACGTATTTGTCCCTCGTCATCGACAAAGCTCAATTATTTTTTCTTACAGTTGAGTATCGCCTATGCGATTCCAACCAGTCCATACCGATCACGATGTCATAAGATCCTAAGATCATGATGTACACATTGTCCCTAGTGAAAAACTCTCCCAAGTTAAGGATACAGCCTGTAACCTTCCCACCAACCTTTTGTTTAGCTCCCGAAGCAATTTCTACAAAGTTAAACTCGTCCTGTTCGACATCCTTTACCTTAATTCATTTTAGTGTTTCCCTAGAAATTAAACTCTCTGTAGCACCTAGATATATCAAAATTCTAAGGGTATGGTCAGTGACGGTACTTGACGTCTCGATCACAGTTGACTATTTCTTTGCCTCACGGTTACTCACCACTACATAAATCTCATGGTCCTTACCGAAATCTCCCACGGTAGTGGGTTCGGATGATCCGGATGCTCTGGTCCTCTCCACTGGGTAGTCACACTAGTAACGTGGCTCCCCACAAGTCCAACACCCTTTCTTCAGTCCAGTACTCTTGGTACCCGAAGCAGAAGCTAACGGCCCACTAGCCTAGAACCCTGTTTTGTTCTGCTAAAAAGGCCTAAACTATTATTGTTGCGGTCAATGTTGTTGTTGGTGATGTGGTCCTCGGTAAGTACTTCACTGCTGAGGCATTGGTCAATGAGGTGTAGTGAAAGTGGATCCTCTCAGGAAGCCACGATATCTTGGTGAGTATCTAGTTGGTGTCTGATATTGTTGCGCACCAGCTAACATCTGCCCCACTGGTCTTGTTGGAGTCCTTATCTGACCCCTACTGATAAGCTCCACTTCTTCTATGAGGGTCTTCTGCACAACATCATGCAAGGTTTAAGGCATCAAAATCCTAACCTTTGCATGAATACCAAGAAACTTAAGGTCAGCATCCGTGCAAAGGTTAGGATTCTAATGCCTTAAACCTTGCATGATGTTGTGCATAAGACCCTCATAGCAGAAGAGGAGCTTATTAGTAGGGGTCAGATAAGGACTCTAACAAGACCAGTGGGGCAGATGTTAGCTGGTGTGCAACAGTATCAGACACCAACTAGAAACTCACCAAGATATCGTGGCTTCCTGAGAGGATCCACTTTCACTACACCTTAGTGACCAATGCCTCAACAGTGAAGTACTTACTAAGGACCACATCACCAATAACAACGTTGACCACAACAACAATAGTTTTGGCCTTTTCAGCAGAACAAAGAAGGGTTCTAGGCTAGTGGGCCGTTAGATTGTGATTCGAGTACCAAGAATACTGGACCAAAGAAAGGGTGTTGGACTTGTGGGGAGACACATTACTAGTGTGACTACCTAGTGGAGAGGACCAGAGCATCCGGATCATCCAGACCCACTACCGTGGGAGATATCGGCAAGGCCCATGATATTTATGTAGTGGTGAGTAACCGTGAGGCAAAGAAACAGTCGACTGTGATCGAGACGTCAGGTACCGTCATTGACCAAACCCTTAGAATTTTGATATATCTAGGTGCTATAGAGAGTTTCATTTTTAGGGAAACACTAAAATGAATTAAGGTAAAGGAAATCGAAAAGGACGAGTTTAACTTTGTAGAAATTTCTTCGGGAGCTAAACAAAAGGTTGGTGGGAAGGTTACAGGCTGTATCCTTAACCTAGGAGAGTTTTTCACTAGGGGAAATGTGTACATCATGATCTTAGGATCTTATGACATCGTGATCGGTAAGGACTGGTTGGAATCGCATAGGCGATACTCAACTGTATAAAGAAATAAATGAGCTTGGTCGATGATGAGGGATAGAGACGCATGATTGTAGGTCGGAACCAAGGAGTTTCCCTAACGTTCATCTCTTTCTTGGAGCTATGGAAGAGAATGCACAAGGGATGTAAGATTTATGCGATCCTTGTGTTAAATTAGAAGGGAGTAGCAGAAGGTCTAGAACACCTTCTGGTGGTGAGAGAGTTAAGGATGTCTTCCCTCAGGAGTTACCTAGGATTCCACTGGAGAGGGAATTGGAATTTACCATAGACCTAATACTGGGAACTGTACCGATAGCAAGAACACCTTATTGAATGTTGACCCCAGAGTTACAAGAGTTGAAAATGCAACTGAATGAATTGTTGGACCTAGGAATTATACATCTGAGTGTGTCACCGTGGGGTGCACCTATTATTTTCATACGAAAAAATAATGGGTCATGTAGACTCTGCATTGAATACCGTCAATTAAACAAGGCAATGATCAATAATCAGTATATGTTTCCAAGGATTGATGATTTGTTTGATCAGATGAAGGGTGCGATGGTTTTTTACAAGATTGAATTGAGATGAGGGTATAACCAGTTATGGATGAAGGAAGACGATGTCCCTAAGATCACCTTTAGGTCTAGGTTTGGACATTACAAGTTTACTATTTTACATTTTGGACTGACAAACGCCCCTAGGGTATTTATGAGTTTGATGAACGGGGTGTTCCGCGAATACTTGGACAAGTTTTTCCAAGCATTCATTGATGATATTTTGATTTAATCTCAAATGATGGAGGAGCATGATGAGCACTTGCACTTGGTACTAGAGTGTCTGGGAGAGAAAATAATGTATGGGAAATTGTGTAAATGCTCGTTTTATCAATTGAATATTCACTACTTAGGGCATGTCATCTCTGGCAAAGGTATTGTTGTGGATCCAACAAAGGTTGAGGATATTATGGAATGGCCTGCCTCGACGAATGTCCTAGAAGTGCGTAGCTGCATGGGTTTAGTGGGATACTATCGACGGTTCGTCCAGTGTTTTTTGAAGATAGAAAATTTGATTATGGAATTGCAGAAGAAGAACAAGAATTTTTTTTGGAACATGAAATCCATGAAGGTATTTTGGAGACTGAAGGAGTTATTGACGACAACACCAATACTGAAGGTCCCTGACATGGACACAATCTTCTTGGTATGCAATGACACATCCAAGGAAGGCTTAGGCAGAGTTTTGATGCAATATGGTCGAGTGATCACTTACATCTCCAGAAAGTTGAGAAGGCATGAGGAGAACTATGCAATGAACGATTCAGAGTTTTTATCCATTATTTCTGCCTTGAGAGTTTGGATACACTACCTTATTGGATGAGAAATTGAACTAAAAACAGACCAGTGTGGACTACAACACATCTTTATGCAAAGCGACTTGAACCTGTGACAACGACGTTGGTCGGAATTGCTTAACGAGTACAGTTTCGATATTACTTACATAAAGGGAACAATGAACATAGTGGCAGATGCATTGAGTTAGAGACCACACATCTTTTCAGTGATGCCTCTTCATACGAATCTACATGAAAATATTGTAACCTTACAACATGACGATGACTGGTACAAAGAGGTCAAGAATTTTATCAAACAAAAAAAATGATGGTACCAAAATTTCAGGGATTTACTGTGGACAACAACGAATTATTGATATTTAAAGGTCAAATTTACGTGCCACCCAATGACGAGTTGAGAAATTTGATCTTAAACGAGGCTCATAGAGCGATGTACATGGCTCATCATGGAGTCACAAAGATGAGGGAAGACCTTAAACCATTATTGGTATGGAAAGGAATGAAGGCAGACATCGTCAACTACGTGGCCAAATGTCTAGAATGTCAGCAGGTGAAGGTTGAACATAGACATCTGGCATGAATACTGCAACCACATGCTATTCCAGAATCAAAATGGGAGGTCATTTCGATGGATTTCATTGTTGGATTTCCATTTACAACAAGGAGACATGACTCAATTTTTGTGGTAGTCAACACTTTGACGAAGATTACTCATTTTATTCCTATACGTACGACATATCAGGCACCTGACATAGCTAGATTTTTCATCAGTGAAATTGTGAGGCTGCATGGTGTGCCTAAGAGGATTATATCTGATAGAGGATCAATGTTTATAGGATTATTTTGGACTAGTTTCCAAGAGGCCTTGGAAGATCAAATGAAAACAATAAGACAAAGGATCAAAGAAGCGCAGGATCGACAAAAGATTTATGTCGATGCACATCGTGTCGACCATCGTTACGAAGTTGGCAATCGAGTCTTCTTATGGGTGAAACCACATAAGAGTTCGATAAAGTTTGGAAATGGTGCTAAACTCTCTCCTAGGTTCATGGGACCCTTCAATATTGTGGAAAGGAAGGGGCCCGTATCCTATCAACTATCATTTCTTGATTCTTTGAGGTGTATGAACGATGTCTTTCACGTATCCATTTTAAGACATTATGTTAGAGATCCTACACATGTTATTGACATGAGTTCCTTGCAAGTATCAGATGAGGGAGCACTCATGGTGGAGCCAATCCACATCATGGACCATTGCATTCAACATATACGACGTCGAATAGTATATCAGGTCAAGGTTTAGTGGGACAACTATAGTCCACGCTCGACGGCCTAGGAGGAGACTTATGATATGCATCAGTAGTTTCCATTTTTGTTTGATAGATAGACTTATGATACTATGATCCATTTTATTTTTGGCACTTATATACTGTGAAAATTTGAGACAAAGTTTAAAACAAGAGGGGGTTTATGTAACATCACACACTGAGTGAACTTATTCTTTGAGGACACTTACGTGCAAGTGATCCAGGCTATTATACTATTGGTCGTTTTGATTATGATTATGAGATATTGTGGATTTGATGATATGTTATTTTTTTGTATTTACATAGGCATGTGCTATTGACTGGGTTGTCCTGAGTGTGTAGGAATCTAGACATTGAGTATGCAGAGGCATCGATGAAACCCCTTGGACTCTGGATCGAGTCAAGGAATGGGTTGTAGAATTTGAATGTTGTTGATGTGACATATGTACATATGATTAGATGTTATGATGATGATTATTATTGCTGACATGATTCATTGATGGATGCAGGTTGACGATAACTTGCCAACCAGAATCACATTAGGAGTAGAGGGGTCACGCACGACAACCAGAGACATTAAGGGAGATGTTTGGCAGCAACCTTGCCACAACCTACTAGCACTCTTGACGTGGATCAAACTGTAGGTTAACGATTACCTAGTTTGAGAAGACCCACGATGCCGTGAGGGTAGACTCTAACAGTCACTCACAATGATTCTAATGGGTGGGAAATAAGGTAGTGTCCTTATTCCTTAGAGGCCCTTAGTTTCCCACAATATCACTTGATGGAGTATTGGCTCCAGGGGTTTGACATCTACCAAATTTAGTCAAGAGGCGAGTGGCACCCTTGGAGCACGTAGTGCGTCTTGAAGGTCATGTCGTGCAAAGAAAATGGAAAGAGGCGAGTGTCACCCTTAGAGGACATAGTACATCTTGAAGGGCACGTCGTGCAAATAAAACAGAATGAGGCGAGTGGCACCCTTGGAGCACGTAGTGCGATCTAAAGGGAAAATCGTGATTTTAACTATGATAAGTTAATAAACCTAGTGCCTAAAAAACTATTCCCCCTTAGAACCTGGTCTACCCTAAAATAGATGATGGTATGAGTAAAGTTTAATAACTAAAAGTTCCCTTAAAAATTGTTGCCCAGCCTAGGGAAATTAAAACTTAGGTCTAAGTAGAACATGTTGTTAAAGACAAAAATAAATAAATAGACATATAACAGGAAGCGGGTAAATAAATTTAAACTTTAATTATCAAAGTATTTTAGTTTTTATAATGGAGGATTAAATTTATTAAAAGGGGTAAATGGTTGTTTTTATCTACACTTTCTAAATTGATTTTTAGTTAAAAATGAAAAAGGGCAAATGTTTGTTTTTATCTACACTTGCTAAATTGAATTTTAGTTAAAAAGGATAAAGGGGGAAACTTAAAAAAAATATGAAACTTAAAGAAAAAAGGGAATGTCCAACTTAGTAAGGAATCTAGCCTTTGGGACTTTCTATTTTTTAAGTCAACTAGGAATTAGGTAAGGTGTAAGTCATTTAAGAATTGTAAGGGAATATTGCGACACTGAGGACCGTTTTTAGGAATGCATTTAGGTGGGTGAGGGAAATAGGAATATTTAATTAATTAATAAATTGATTTTCTAGTGCAACTAGGGGATGGGATGACATGTGTATGGGTTTTGTTTTTCAAATTTAATTAAATTAAAAAGGAATCTAATGAGGCTTTTGGGAAAATAATTACTTGAAAACTATATAAAAGGGTTGGCGGAGGAGGAGTGTGGATCACATCTAGTTTGTGTAACGTTACGCTGCTGAAATTTATCTTGACTGAACTTTCGCTTGTGGGAATTGGGATACCTAGCTCGGGTAATGAGTGGTAGATTGACCTTGCAAGGTGAGTTGGGTGCTAGCATTATCTAGTATTGTGTGTGTGGCCCCTTTGTGGCTCAGGGGGCTCGTGGGGAAGAAGAGTACCCCTAGCTTTGGCTGGGAGGTACCGGTGAGGTCACATTGGCTCAAAAGAGGGAGCTGGATGGAGTGCGCACAGGATAACGACTTCAAAGGATTCACATTTGCTAAGGTATGTCTGTTAAAGTTGTTACTTGCAATGACATTTAATTTACACTTGTTTATTTTACTGTACTCAGATGAATATTTCATTTCCATGAGCTTTCCTTTCCCATGTATTTCTATGGTAATTGTAATTCCCTTGTTACTTGATTCATTCAGTAAGAACCCCTTTGCTATCCAAAGTATCCTTTGTTTCTGAGTTACTGTCTATTTTCACGTGGTCAAAATGAGCCCTAGACTCAAACCTTTCCTGTGCTTTTGTATCTCCTGCCTGTGTTTTCTTTGTTCATTGATTGTGCTTTTATTTCATTATTTGCTTCTCCACGGAGAAGATCTGGATGCAGATTTGTGTTTATCTTCTGTTCTGTGATTCTTTAAGTTACTAGTATGTGCCTGAGTAGTCGTCTAGGAGCCGAATCGAATGTATTTCACTCCAGTGTTAAATATTTGGATTCAAATGCCCTTCTTTCTTGTTCATGGATAATAACTATAGGATCATTCCTCTACCAAGCATTTATTTGTAGCGATTTTCTCTGCATTTTACCTTGAGTTGCAATCTTGACACCCTCTCTTTTTACTTGAGTTTTCACCGTGTGTTTACACCTTCTTTTAACCCTCATTTTATCCAACGTTTCTACTTCATTTCTCTGCATTCCACTTCATTACTCTGCGTTTCCAAATCTTTGATGACTACATGATGACTGCATGGGTAATACTTGGGTGCGCAATGTGCATGCACTATCATTGTTAGACAAGATATTTATTGTTATTTACACAACATTATAGTTAGAGTTTTTATTGTTCTTTAGATATGGATTTTATTGTTATTTACACAATTATTTTATGATTTCCACTGCAATTTGATTAGCATTGATCAACACTTGATTGACTAGCATTCAATATCGATATTGTTGTTGACAACGATTTGTCCATAGATTTATCAATGGTTTTACCAATAGACTTATTAACAAATAGTGGTATTGACTGTTGACAATGAATATATAGGATAGAAAGCATCCTTTTATATAAACAACGAATTTATATATATGTGAATGGAAACGTTTTTGTACAAGAAACAATTTTGTATATATATGTCTGACAATGATTTTTAATATGATTGATTGAATATATTTTAGTTGGTGAATTATAAGTACTGTGAATGCCAACTACTGCAATCTCCTCGTACAATAATTATGAATCGTGATTTATCAATATCTATTTTATGATTTCCATTGCGTTTCATCCCTGTCAGGATGACTGCGTTTTATCACTGAACATGTTATAAATGACTTTGTTTTGAATGTTGTTGTGTATGACTACATTTTATCTCTGTGCAGATGAATGTGTTCTATCACTGTGTGTATCGATTAAACTCTCATAGTTTTAGTCTCCCCATCAATTAACGACAGAGCGATGAAAATCAGATGATCAGTCCTCAAACAAAATGTGGCATAATAGTTCCCATGAAGGAAAATTCTACCTGTAATGCATAATTGGGACTCAACCATCTAGTGTGTTTAAGATCTCTAGGACATTTAGGGAAATTTAAAAATTATATGGAATTGTTGTGTTTTGTATATTCTAACATCTAGAAAAATCTATTATGTAGGTAATAAATATTGTGCATTCCATCCTTTCCTATGTTGTTTGAACAATTTTGTCATTGGAACAAAAAATAATTTTCTTTTTCTTCTCTTCCAATAATAGTCTCTTACATTAATCATGCCATAAGGCTAATTCAACGTATTATGTATGAATGGACATCAAGGCTTGATATATGAACAATATAAGAACACTCTCATGTTTCATCAAGTTTTATTTTAGCAAGAACTAAATATTCTTGGATGCAAATATTAAATTTTTAATATGTGAAAGTCCTTTTATTCTTTTCATATATCATTAAGATTTCTTAGAAGAATATAAAATATTGCTAGTGTGCCTCTTGAGAAGATAATTAAGGTGCAACGTCCCTAGTGGAAAGAAGGTTACGCCAACAGATTGGAAAACATGCCATTATGGTGAATGCATATGATATTATAAACAATTTAATGCATTTCATAATGTATGGAATTCTAGTTACCAATAATGGATTATCACATGTTAGTGCACTTGATTATGGAGATCCATTTCATAAGCATCATATGCCTTGTAACTATTGAAATTAATGAGTAGAAATATACTATTAATCCATCCACATTCATGGTTTGTAATTCTTCCATTCTACACTTAGGAAATGATTTCATCATCCCATAGGAAGTATCAAATCTTTTAATTTCTATATAATAGTTTAATTGTGGAATAATCTTATGAAAATTATCCATTCTATAGATTAAATGATTAATTACAATGGCAATAGATTGATTGTTGCAATGGTAATATATTAATTGATTATTTCCAAGGTTAATAGTCCAATCATTTGCACTTAGGAATAATGATTTAACAACTAATGGTTTATGGTTTATTTGTGTAATAGTTTAATGGTTTGCGCAAGATTAATGGTTGAGGGTTTAATAGTTTAATAGTTTTATTAGCTAAATTGATAAATAGTTTTACAATTAATTGGTCACTATGTGCCTTGTGCATTAAGTTGAATTGTAAATGGTGGTTGTTCATAGTTATTGCACCACATATGATTTCCTTGTAGGAAACTAGAAATCCTTTGGTTAGTTGTGCAATTTAAATTTGAATGATGTCACCTTGTGTCTTGTTGACTTATCGATTGGGTGCTTGGGTATAGTCTTTGTGTATTTATTGACATATATTTCGGTCTCCTAGCGCGATGGAATTTTCTTGGGTTAAAGGTATTGATGCGTTAAGTTGAGATATGGTCACTATCACACCCATTGCCATGTGACGACACAATTCCTGATGAGGGTATATTTGTAAGCCCTAATGGATAGATGTGAATGATAAACTGGCCAGAGTCTTGCACCTCCCGATGTGGGCACATTGTTCATTGTAATTGATTCTGGTGCTTGGATCTGTAACGCCTTATTGTGATTTGTTTTGCTCACCGTAGAGGTTTCTAGTTACTGGTCATCGTAGTCATTGTGCCGAAATTGTTGATGTTTCCCTTTAGATTGTAGGCGTGGTCTTGTTGGTGTCGGGCGAGTAGCGATTTTTATTGTCTATTAAATATCACATGTTTCATCCAGTTGCATGATGTGATAGTGTGTTGGATCATTGTTGTTTGTTGCCAGATTTGCATGCGTTGTGTTCATCATCAAGTTGTGTTGATTAATTGTTTTCATTGTTACTTTTCTGCTTTAAAAAAAAAATGCACTTTTCTTGGGTTGCTTGTAGTCGTAATGATGGGTGACCTTACACTTTAACACATTTTTTTAGAACTATCCCTTTTTATTCATCCTTTAATTGCATGTGACCACAAGCTGTGACCTGGATCTATCATATAGGTACTTATTCAAAGCCTTGAGAGCTTTGGGGCTCTGAAACTTTGTCTTCAGAAGCTCTTTCTACTTCATGCCTTATTTCTCCCGAACACTGAATTGGTGAAATTCATGAAGTGGGGTGGATCAACGGTCCACGAATTCCTCAACAATAGAGAGTTGGGATTTATTACGAAACTACAGGCTTCAAAATTTATTGGTTGTCCATACTCTCCAACCTTCCAGAGTTCTTAGTCTCTGGACTGTGGTATCGGTTACCACGTACCTGCTCCCAATCAACAGTCGAGATTAACTCCGACCTCGGGGAGTTCTCAACTCAACACAACTGCAACATAATTCCTCTAGAGTACCAAGTCCCTGGACCTTGGGATTAGGCACTACACGTCCACTGGGGCCCACAGTCTCCATGCTTGAACTAATAAATAATGAAAATGTCACATCAACTTTAGTGCTTTTCAAATTTGCAGGGACATGGGCTGGAGTTTTTGGAGTAACCCATCGATCGTTTTGTAATTGTCCCCACGCTGACATGTACCCCTTCTAGGGAACCATGTCTTGGATTGTGGGACCACCCTGTAGAATTATCTGTCAAGCAACTTCGATCTCTGCAATGCCCCTCAACCATCGATATTGATGGATCGTGATCAAATTTAATGTAGCCTCAATCTAGCTAACTTCTTCGCCAAGTTCAACTACCTTGTGCCACCACCTAGAGGTTTTTGTGTCAAACAAGGACCATTAGATGAATTCTAGTTGCTCAAGTTTTAATTGGGGAATCTCATTTTGGGAGAATGGATAATTGGGAATGGATAACCCAAATTCGTGAAGGCTGAAATGAATCTATACCATTGATATAGATCTGATCACAATCATTAGATCAAGGAGGAGGATGTGTGCCATGAAATGAGATCTACATCAATAGACCATGTTAGGAAGGACATGTGGCAAAATCAGATGATGACAAGTATCAAGATGAAATTGGCATTTCAGGTATGTTTAAGTCACAAATCTAAGTGACACATGGAAGCCACTTGGCCAATGCCAAGTCAGCAGTGACATCAACAAGTTACATCACTTCAAGAGTATGTACTTTTGGGGAAACCAGTTTCTAACATCAGAAACCACCCGAAGTGTTGAAGGCTGAAGTTAATGCTAACCATTGATCTAAATTGGATTTCAATCTAAGCTTTCTCCTTGGTTTATTGTATTGTTGATTTCCACAGAATTAAAATACTAGCACAGTTACTAAACCCTCATTTTAATTCCTTTGCAGGTTATGCAAGTTGGTGTAATCAGATGAAAGAAGCGTCTTACCTCGAAAGGTATTTGATTTCCATGTCATTCCTTGACCGATCTATGTGCACATTAATCTTCATCTACATACAAAATTTTGTAGAGACTTTCCTAGCATTTTGTTTGCAATACATAATGACGTGGAATTCTTGATCTATGGTACTCTAATTGTAAAGTTTGAACAAGATTCATTTGAATACGACAATTGTTTTTGCAAGACACTTTGTAGTCTTTTATCACTCCAAGAAACCCTTTGTGGTTGCAGACCAAAGGTGCTTGGTAACCTAAGAAACGAATGTTTTTGTATTTTGTAAAGTTGGATCAATGGGATAACTCAATTCATCTAATAGCATTCGGACATCAAATGGTAAACAAATAGACAGTGCTCTCCAAGATTGGTTAAACAGCAAAATAACTTTCAGTGGATGAAGAAAAGATTGTTCATAAACAAGTGCAAAGCAGGGTCTGATAAACAACTAAAGAAATTGATTATAATTTCATGAACCAAACAATAGGATAATAACTATTCAAGGTTTGACAACAAGATAACAGTGAATAAGAAATATGAAAAACTAATACCAAAATGGAAAGGAACCTGTGATCTGTATTAGCAATGAAATGTCTGAGTACAAAAAAGAGTATTACTGTATCCAAAATCGACCTTTGTTTCAGATCAACAACAGACATTTATAATCTCTTACAAACGGTTATACAGATCCTAAAAACTTGGATCTGTATTTAATAAAGACAACTCAATTCTATCTAAACAACTTGAAATTAAAGTCTTTAACATCTAAACTAAATAGTCGAATTGTCTTTAGTCTCCAAAATCTCCATCTGCATCCTTCAACTCCTGGTATCCGCAATGTGTTGAAAAATAGCAGGACACCTGTCTTTGACTGTTGGATTTCCCAACGTTCATGTCGATTTTTTAGGAAATGGATTTGCATGTGTAACCAAAAAATCTCTCGAATCCCTGATGTTGAACTTCTTGCATGCGATATAATAGTCCATTGATACACTGGAATTCCTTTAGAACCTATTTGGAATGAACTGTTGTGTCTTCGGCTTCAAAAATTACTTTCCCAGCTTTCAACAACGCAACCGTTTAATTTCTTCACGGGTTAGATGTTGAAAGCTGTCACTTTCCACAGCTAACGGGTAATAAAATAATAGCCTTGCGCTGTTGAAAGTCCCGATTGCGCACAAAAAGAGTTTTCACATCCAAAATTGGATTTCAACCAAACTTAGTGTGTCTCAGATTTCTCACCTTGCATATTGACGACAACTTGAGCGAGTACCTTCAGATCTGGATGGTGTTTTTGCTTCAATTTTTTTTTCAACCTCCTTATATTCCTTTTGAGGCGCTTGGTAAGCCACCACAGGCTGTTGTAGTCTTTGGTGAGTTTTGTCTTCCTCTTATTCTCTCTGACACACTCCTTAGCCAATCTTTCAAACGCAACATTTGTCTTGGCGAAGTTATCAGATAACTTCTTATACCTTTATTTAATCACCCTCTCCAAGACCTCTTGCTCGGCAATTACCTCCTTGAGATGCTTGATCTTCTGAGACTTCTTTGATTTGGAGTTTTTTTATAATTCTCCATGTTCTATCTGACTGAAGGTTTCATAGTTCTGTGCACACTCAGCTGACTACTCAGAACTCTTGATGACAGGGCATTGGTCTTGCTGCTCAGATTCTAAATCTGAATAGGGCAAATTTAGTATATTCTTCCCTGTACTCTGCTCTGTAGGATGCCCTGTATTCTGCTATGTAGTCTTCTCTGTGGTCTGATCAAAGTTCAACTTTCTCTTCAACCTGTGAGGCTTCATTCCAGATATTCTGTCCTCTGAAGGTCTTGGCAAGGCATTTCTTTTTCTTGAGCTGCTTTGAGGAGATGATTGTTTCATTGAACCCTTCAACTGTTCATTTGTAGTCTGATTCTGGATTTCAAAACCTTCCCAGAACAGAAAGTGCTCCCAGCTCCTCCCCTGTTGTTTAAATTCTTCTAGGATAATCAATTTTATAAGGCCGAGGTGACACAAAGTAGTTTTCACGCTTAAGGGTTGAGCTCTAATTCTCTTGCATACCTTAGTCAAACTTTGATATAAGAAATAAGGAAAATTAATAGGGGTTTTTCCTGTGAAGTGATCCAGGAGTTTAAAGTGGTACATCATCAGTTTATCATATCTTCCCTCTGAGGTAATGTACAATTGGATACCTTTGAATAATTCTTGCCATTCTTCATCTAGATATGAAACAAGCATACCTTTTCTCCATGCTTTGTGCCTGTACCCCTCTTTCAAATAAAATCTGAAATCCAAATTTTTGGGAGCAGTGGTTTTAAACTAGCTCTGACCAGTTCTTGGAAAACCTGTAGATACGATGATGATAGCCTCATCCACTTTGATTTCCATGGACCCGATGTGAGCTTTATTGCCATCGAAAGTCTTGGAAAAGGCTTCTGCTGTGGCTTGGTGGCACCCAACTTGCAACTTTTTGACGAATTCCATACACCCTGCATTCGAAAAATGCTTCTGGACTTCGGGATGTGATTGTAGAAAGGACAAATTATCTATCTCTCTCTTGAGTAGAGTGCCACTGCATTGTCTCACCATTATATAGCTCGAAAAAGTTGACAATTGTAACCCCTGTAACTGCCAAGTCGAGCCGAGGTTCTGAGTTGTTGAAAGCAGTTCGGGCTTCGGCTCTATTTTGAAACAAACGAAAACTTCCACATCATTCCAGAAACGATTTGTGATATGAAAACCATTGTTTGATTTGATGTTTTCAAGCCGGCGGTACCTCCTCTGTACCTGCATCACCGAACACGAACTTTCCATCCCGGATGTCATGAGTATTGAGCATGAGTTCTGGGCCGGATTCGAATTACAGTCATATTCTGACATGCATAATTGAGTTACTATCATTTCCCACTCTCATCAATGCATGCCTTGGATTTACCTGACGTGGGATGATCATATCGTCATTACCTCCAAACGTGGATATCACGCACGTGATTCCCGCTTTCTTCAACAACGACCCGTGGAAAACGCTTATGTCAACTGTTCGCTTGCCACTTTCACCAGCGCACGTTTCTGTGGAAAACCCCTGTTAGCTGCGGAAAGTATGCACTTTCAACAGCGCACCACTTTGTAGAAAACACTCCTTAGCCGTGGAAAGCATGTACTTTCCACAACGCGCCACCCGCGAACTTGATTGTCGGACCTTTTGAATTTTCCCACTTTCAACAACACATCGACTAATGAAAAGAGCTCCTTGGATGCTGAAAGTCGACACTTTCCACAACGCACAATCAAATTTTGGACACTCGTTAGCTGAGGAAAGTGAAAAATGAAAATTTTGGAAAGAAGACTTTATGGGTCAAATTATTTCCTTAAGACAAACCAAAACCTAAATTTTTCAGCTATAAAAACTCAAAAATAACTTTAGGACACTACCGATAGCCATGCTATCCACTACAAAATTCAACCAAAAGGATAGTTTCATTTTGGGAGTTAACATTTGGCTCCAACTGGGATGGGAATCTCCCTGTGAGGTGACCAAGAACCTAGCTAGACTCAGTAGCCTTATTGCAATTTGAAACAAACATTTGAAAAATAGTTGCTAGTACCATTGGGCATGGAGTTATTTGAATGACAAAAATAAAGAAAACAGAACTAAAAAAGAAAATATGTACAAGAAGAACCTAGCTTCAAAGGAAGCCTTATGAGAAATAGATCTCCAGGAAGCAGCCATTGAAAGGCCCCCCTGATACTGGCTCGCCTGAAAGAGTTTTGAGAACAAAGGTATTGTTCTGCTGCACCGCTGTTATGACAAAAGGACCTGTCCAAAGAGCCTCAAATTTTCCATGTTTCCCTTTCTCTTGTCTTGCTGCATCCCACTTTAAGACCATATCTCCTGTTTTGAAGACATCTAATTTAATTTTTTTGTCGAAAGTTTGCTTGATCTTTTCCTGATGCAATTCAGTTTTTTCCAAGAGTTGCTCTTTATCTTTCTACAGTTCTATCAAATTATGAATCCTCCTAGTCAAATCACTTGGTTCAGAATCAGTTTCTTGTAAGAATTTTGCAACCGGTAATGCAAGTTGAACAGGAAATATGGCCTCAGTACCATATACCAACTTGAAAGGAGATGTACCAATTGATTTCTTACATGTTACCCTGTCAGCCCACAAGGAAAACTTTATTTTGGAATCCCAACCTCTGACATTTTGTTCAAGCAGCTTCTTTATGATTCTGACTAAACTCTTGTTTGATGACTCAGCTAAACCATTCCCTTGCGGGTAGTAGGCTGTGGAATGTACCAGCTGAATTCCCAGCTCTTCACACAATTTCACCAAGTGTTTATCTTTGAATGCAACAACATTATCAGTGACCAATCTCTTGGGGAAGCCGAATCTAGTGAATATGTTCTCCTGCAGAAAGTTTATGATGACAGTGTGATTGGCGTTCCGGGTGGGAATAGCCTCAATCCACTTTGTAAAGTAATCGGTGGCAACCAGGATCCACCGATGCTGACCACTAGAAGGTGGATGAATCTCACCTATGAAGTCCAGGCCCCACTACTGGAAAGACCCTGTGACCACTATAGGTTTGAGAGGAAGGGACTTCAGTTGTTGTTTACCTTCAAATCTCTGACATTTGTCACATGTTTTCACAAACTCATATACATCTGAAAATAAGGATGGCCAATAGTAACCAGATCTTAAGATTTTGTGTGCTGTGGTTTTCCAATAGTGATTTCCTCCGCATTCACTATTGTGAAGTTCACCCATGACTTTAGCTACCTCCTCTTGATTTACACATCTCAACAAAAAACCAATGGGATTCTTCCAGAACAACAAATTATCATTGATGAAGAAATTTATAGCTCTGAGCTTCAAATCCCTTCTTTGAGTCTTTGTCAAATCTGATGGGACTGATAAAGTATGCAAAAACTGAATGATATGGCTGTACCACTTGCAACCAGCAAGATGAGCTGAAACCTGCATTCCCTTACCTTCTTTGTTCTTTGAAGACGGAACATTTTTTGCATCAATACTCATCAGATTTATGTCAAGAAGCCTGCAATTCTCCTCTGCCAGGAGTTTGGAAAGACCCTGGCCTTTAACTAGCTTTGCTGGTTTGATTTCAACATCGAACTCAATCAATCTGGCTATCCACTTACTCCTTTTGCCATCAATGTCAGGTTGGGCAAGAACATCTTTAACTGAACTGGAGGGAACAAATGTTATTACCTTTACCTGAAGAATGTAGACCCTGAAAGATTTCAGTGACTTGACAAGTGCATAAGCTTGTTTTTCCAACAACTCATACTTTACCTCTATGTCCCTCAAGACCTTACTAAAGAAGGCAACCGGATGCTCTTGGTCATCAGCATTCTTCTGCAAGAGTACTGCTACGATCGTATCATTGGAAGCAAATGAAAAAATATAAAATACCTTGAAAAAATCGGGGCTGATCAACACAGGGGCTGTTGTGATAGCTTCCTTGATGGCATTGAATGAATGACTGGCTGCTTCAGTCCACTTTATCTCAGAGTCTTTCCTCAACATAGCAGTGATATGCTTTGTGAGTTCAGCAAAATTCACTATGAATCTTCTGACAAAATTAATAGTCCCAAGGAAAGACTGAATGTCTTTCTTTGATCTAGGAAGAGACAGATTTTTAATTGCTTCTACCCTCTTTGGGTCAATCTTAACCCCATCAGCTGAAACAATATGCCCAAGTAGTTTTCCCTCCTTAAGTGAAAATTTTGATTTTTTCGGATTAAGAGAGATGCCATACCTTCGACATTTCAGAAATGTCCTCCCTAAGTGCTGCAAATGAAGTTCGTGGCTGCTTGAGAAAACAGTGATATCATCAAGATAAATCAGGACAAATTTATCTTTCTCTCCAACGAAAGCAATGTCCATTTCTCTTTGGAATGTCGCCCCCGCATTCATCAATCCAAAGGGCATCTTCTCGTACATAAACATACCCAATGGAGTAGTAAAGGCAGTTTTTTCTTTGTCTTCCGGATGGACAACAATCTGATTGTATCCAGAAAACCCATCAATAAAGGACATTACCTTCGATCTTGACACCTTTTGCAACATATGCTCCATTTTAGGCAGAGGGTAATTGTCTTTCCTAGAGAATTTGTTCATATTTCTGAAGTCGACGCAGAGTCTGATCTCCCCATTCTTCTTCCTAACCGGCACAAGATTAGCAATCCACTCTGAATACCTGAGAGGAATGATAATGCGGGCGTCCAACAGTTTCTTAATTTCTCTCTCCATTGTGGGAAGCAACAAAGGATTGAAGGATCTAAGATTCTGTCTAAATGGTTTGGTGTCTTTATTCAAGGGAATTTTATGTTGAATCACCTCTGTGTCAAAAGTTTTCAAATCATCATACTGCCAAGCAAAGATGTCTGCAAATTCCCTCAGCAATTCTCCATAATCAACCTTTTGTTTTTCAGTCAAATGTGAGGCCAAGTTGACATGTTTGGGATCTTGCTCACTGGCCACATTATATTGGAAAACATCTGACTCCTTTTCCCCACTTTGTAATTTGACAGCCACATCGTTGTTATCAAACAACCTTTCCAACGGGACCAAGCCTTTAGGAATTCTGTTGGTGGACACCTGTACTATTTCATGAGATGCAATTTTACTCTTGAGATTTGGCTACTCAACTTCATTGTCATGTTCATTCTCCTGATCAATCTACAGATCTGCAAACTCATCTATCACTTCAAGGAATCAGGTGAGTTCAACATCGTCCTCAAAAACTTTCCAAAATTTTACATTATCAGGAAGAGAGGGCCTATGTTTCACTTGAATTTTGTAAGACAATTTGTGAGGTAGAGGGGGTATGAATGCACAAGTGGATACAGCCAATGAATCAGCCAATTCATTCATTTCTCTAGGTACAAATGTAATTTTAAAATCCACAAAATTTTGAATTGCCTCTAACACTTCATCTCTGTATGCCTTCAACCTGACATGCTTGGCTTGAAAGGACTTATTCACCTGCTGAATAATCAAATCTGCATCTCCAAACACCTACAATTTTTTAATGCTCTTCTCCTTTGTTGAATTCAACCCTATAAGTAGTGCTTCATACTCAACAATGTTATTAGTAACTTTAAAATCAAGTTTAAAGGACAAATGAGAAGTTTTCTTTGAGGGAGAAATGAATACCACTCCTGCTCCATTTGACTCCTTAGTACAAGCACCATCAAAGAACATGGTCCAGAGATCATCCTCTGCTATTTCTGTGGGCTGAACTGTGATCTGACCTGTGGGCTTTCTGAGCAGCAATGTGTCGGGCAACGAATCATCAATTTGCAAGATACAAGATCCCATATATGTGTCGACTGCATAAATAGGATGATTGGATGGATTCTTCTCATCACTGATTACATATGCCAACTGAGATTACCTATAAAGTCTTCTGTTCACCCCTCTGAAAATAGCGATAGTAGCATAAGAGAGATCCATTTGAAGAGTGCCACCTAGTCTCTTCATCCATGATCTTGATAGAAGACATCTGAATTTTGGAGGTATGTCAGCCACCACTATGTCCATCACCATTGTCTTCATTGATGCTTGGGTCAAGGTTACAGCCAAATCCTTAATCATCCCAAGGCATTTGACTTTTTGAGAATCAGAGGAGAAAAGGTCATGATAAGGCTTGGTGATCTCCAACCCAAGCTCATCCATGACAGCTTTGGGCATCAAGTTGTGTGAAGCACCGGAGTCCAACAAACAATTGTGCAGTGTTTTTTCATGAATATTTAAAGAGATATAGAAGGGAGGACAACTTTCATCTCTGTCTTCTACCATTTGGCCCAGAGTGATGGTTGGTTTATCATCATAAATGTTGAGGATATCAGCAGAATGAGATACTGACTGGGGATCTAAAGTTTTGAGGATATCTTTTTTAAACATCTCATTTTTCATCAGCTCAACAAGAGGAATAGGAATCTTAATCTTTTGTA
>JZKD02S0947233.1:28594-38788 GCA_000966675.3 Picea glauca | reverse complement strand
TAATAGCATTCAGACATCAAATGGTAAACAAATAGACAATGCTCTCCAAGATTGGTTAAACAAAAAAATAGCTTTCAGTGGATGAAGAAAAGATTGTTCATAAACCAGTGCAAAGTAGGGTCTGATAAACAACTAAAGAAATTGATTATAATGTCATGAACCAAACAATAGGATAACGACTATTCAAGGTTTGACAACAAGATAACAGTGAAGAAGAAATATGAAAAACTGATACCAAAATGGAAAGGAACCTGTGATTTGTATTAGCAATGAAATGTCTGAGTACAAAAAAGAGTATTACTGTATCCAGAATCGACCTTTGTTTCACATCAACAATAGGCATTTATAATCTCTTACAAGCAGTTATACAGATCCTAAAAACATGGATCTATATTTAATAAAGACAACTCAATTCTATCTAAACAACTTGAAATTAAAGTCTTTAACATCTAAACTAAATAGTCGAACTGTCTTCAGTCTCCAAAATCGCCATCTGCATCCTTCAACTCCTAGTATCCGCAATGTGTTGAAAAATAGCAGGACACCTGTCTTTGACTGTTATATTTCCCAACGTTCATGTCAATTTTTTAGGAAATGGTTTTGCATGTGTAACCAAAAAATCTCTCAAGTCCTTGATGTTGAACTTCTTGCATGCAATCTAATAGTCCACTGATACACTGGAATTCCTTTAGAACCTGTTTGGAATGAACTGTTGTGTCTTCGGCTTCAAAAATTACTTTCCTAGCTTTCAACAACGCAACCGTTTAATTTCTTCACGGGTTAGCTGTTGAAAGTTGTCACTTTCCACAGCTAACGGGTAATAAAATAATAACGTTGCGCTGTTGAAAGTCCCGATTGCGCACAAAAAGAGTTTTCACATCCAAAATTTGATTTCAACCAAACTTAGTGTGTCTCAGATTTCTCACCTTGCATATTGACGGCAACTTGAGCGAGTACCTTCAGATCTGGATGGTGTTTTTGCTTCAATTTTTGTTTCAACCTCCTTATCTGCCTTTTGAGGCGCTTGGTAAGCCACCACAGGCTATTGTAGTCTTTGGTGAGTTTTGTCTTCCTATTCTTCTCTCTGACACTCTCCTTAGACAATCTTTCAAACGCAGCATTTGTCTTGGCGAAGTTATCAGATAACTTCTTATATCTTTCTTTAATCACCCGCTCCAAGACCTCTTGCTGGGAAATTACCTCCTTGAGATGCTTGATCTTCTGAGACTTCTTTGATTTCAAGTTTTTTGATGATTCTCCCTATTCTATCTGACTGAAGGTTTCATAGTTCTGTGCACACTCAGTTGACTACTCAGAACTCTTGATGTCAGGGCATTGGTCTTGCTGCTCAGATTCTGAATCTGAATAGGGCAAATTTAGTATATTCTTCCCTGTACTCTGCTCTGTAGGATGCCCTGTATTCTGTTGTGTAGTCTGCTCTGTGGTCTGCTCAAAGTTCAACTTTCTCTTCAACCTGTGAGGCTTCATTCCATATATTCTGTCCTCTGAAGGTCCTGGCAAGGCCCTTCTTTTTCTTGAGCTACTTTGAGGAGATGATTGTTTCATTCAACCCTTCAACTGTTCATTTGCAGTCTGATTCTGGATTTCAAAACCTTCCCAGAATAGAAAGTGCTCCCAGCTCCTCCCTTGTTGTTTCAATTCTTCCAGGATAATCAATTTTATGAGGCCGAGGTGACACAAAGTAGTTTTCATGCTCAAGGGTTGAGCTCTAATTCTCTTGCATACCTTAGTCAAACTTTGATATAAGAAATAAGGAAAATTAATAAGGGTTTTGCCTGTGAAGTGATACAAGAGTTTAAAGTGGTACATCATTAGTTTATCATATCTTCCCTCTGAGGTAATGTACAATTGGATACCTTTGAATAATTCTTGCCATTCTTCATCTAGATATGAAACAAGCATACCTTTTCTCCATGCTTTGTGCCTGTACCCCTCTTTCAAATAAACTCTGAAATCCAAATTTTTGGGAGCAGTGGTTTTAAACCAGCTCTGACTAGTTCTTGGCAAACCTGTAGCTGCAGCGATGACAGCCTCATCCACTTTGATTTCCATGGACCCGATGCGAGCTTTATTGCCATCGAAAGTCTTGGCAAAGGCTTCTGTTGTGGCCTGGTGGCACCCAACTTGCAACTTTTCGACGAATTTCATACACCCTGCATTCGAAAAATGCTTCTGGACTTCGGGATGTGATTGTAGAGAGGACAAATTATCCAGCTCTCTCTTGAGTAGAGTGCCATTGCGTTTTATCACGATTCTGTAGCTTGAAAAACTTGACAATTGTAACCCCTATAATTGCCTAGTTGAGCCAAGGTTCTGCGCTGTTGAAAGCAGTTCGGGCTTCGGCTCTGTTTTGAAACAAATGAAAACTTCCATAGTATTCTGCAAACAATTTGTGATATGAAAACCATTGTTTGATTTGATGTTTTCAGGCCGGTGGTACCTCCTCTGTACCTGCATCACCGAACACGAACTTTCCATCCCGGATGTCATGAGTATTGAGCGTGAGTTCTGGGCCGGATTCAAATTACAGTCATATTCTGACATGCATAATTGAGTTACTATCATTGCCCACTCTCATCAGCGCATGCCTTGGATTTACCTGACGTGGGATGATCATATCAGCATTACCTCCAGACGTGGATATCACGCATGTGATTCCCGCTTTCTTCAACAATGGCCCATGGAAAACGCTTATGTCAACTGTTCGCTTGCCACTTTCACCAGCACGCGATTCTGTGGAAAACCCTTGTTAGTTGCGGAAAGTATGCACTTTCAACAGCGCACCACTTTGTAGGAAACACTCCTTAGCCGTGGAAAGCATGTACTTTCCACAGCGTTCCACCCGTGAACTTGATTGTCGGACCTTTTGAATTTCCCACTTTCAACAGCGCATCAACTAATGAAAAGAGCTCCTTGGCTGCTGAAAGTCGACACTTTCCACAACGCACAATCAACTTTTGGACACTCGTTAGCTGAGGAAAG
This sequence comes from Picea glauca, assembly GCA_000966675.3. Taxonomy (NCBI): domain Eukaryota; kingdom Viridiplantae; phylum Streptophyta; class Pinopsida; order Pinales; family Pinaceae; genus Picea; species Picea glauca. Next base: position 35,785 of record JZKD02S0947233.1, on the reverse strand, counting down.
TGAAAAGTGAAAATTTTGGAAAGAAGACTTTATGGGTCAAATTATTTCCTTAAGACAAACCAAAACCTAAATTTTTCAGCTATAAAAACTCAAAAATAACTTGAGGACACTACCGATAGCCATGCTATCCACTACAAAATTCAACCAAAAGGACGGTTTCATTTTGGGAGTTAACATAGTCTACTGAATCACTATCTTTCTGTGGTAATAGATAAAATAAAGGATATATTCAGACTGTTATTATTTTATCTAATTTTACATGTTATCAAATTGATAAGCACCCATTTAAGTTTATTCCTTATTGCACCATTTCTCTACAGTGGTTGCTATGTATAGATTTGAATAACAATTAAAAATATATATAATTCAATGGTCAATAGGAACATAACAATAGTTCTACCATTTCTTTATGTATGGGCATATATATATATATATATATATATATATATATATATATATATATACCACCATCATATCACAAACAACCAATATTTCCAGTATTATTTAACTATGATAAGACATCATATTCCTAACAATTAATAATCATAAACATAACATTGACAAGGAATTCAAGCCAAGATACATATTTGAAACCTGATGATGGAATACAAATGGAACAACCATGTTCCACCAAACCATAGAACAGAACAACCAAGTTCACTTGCTCTGTTCACCCCCTAACCTGACCATGAGTCCATAAGGGAAAATTGAATGATCATCCTTAGCTATAGTCACCATTTCAAAAATTCCTTTTCCTCACACTAATAGTGCTCATAACAACAAATAACTTCTTTTCCCAACATACTAAGTAGCCTCCTACCTCCTCCATATGTTGTTTTTTATATGCATCCTTGTGTCTAGGTCTTTCCTTCCCTCGGGAAATTCATAGCTTTATAAATCCATGATTTTTAGGGGTTGATAGTGGTCAAATTCCACATTTTCCACTTGTAAAATTCATCCTTGAGGTAACTCAAACCTGTTCCCCACTCATGGAGTCATGGTCAACTATTTTTAACCTAGCTGTTCCATTTGTCTTCCTGCATTTAATTATTAAAAGTTTGTCTTACACATGTGTCAAATGAAAGAGGACAGTTGGGAAAGTCAAATCGTTTCCAAATAGTCATCAAATAATTAATTACAACAATCAAAATTCCAAATTCGGATTTGCCATAAATGGAAAATAATTTCCAAATCTAAATTTTCCAAAAATGAAAATTTATTTCAATGTTCACTTATAAATTAATATTCTAAAATTTGAGGATATTACATCCTCTCCCCCTTAAGTAAAACACTTTCCTTAGTTTTCATTCCTCTCTCGGAATAGGGTTGGATAAGATTTTTACAAATCTTCTTCCAATTCCCAAGCGGCCTCCTTGGGGCTAAAGTTCTTCCATTGTATTGCTTCTTTCCTATCCAAAATGCACAAAGATTCCTCTTGGAACTCGCCTTCTGGTTCTACCTGCACCATGTTCCAATCAATGATGTGAGTAGGATAATGAATATACCTTTTAATAAGGAAACATGAAAAAAAATATGAACTTTTAAGTTTGCAAAAAGTGTTAGTTGATATGCCATGGGTCCGATTCAAGTTAAAATATCGAAGGGGCCACAAAACTTGGGCACCAACTTTGAACAATTTCCTCAATTTTGAGAGATCCTCCTTGCTTTGAATTTCAGATATACATGGTCCCCAATTTGAAATTCTTGGTGTCTCCTGTTAAAATCTGCGTATCTTTTATGTCGGTCTTGGGCCTCATTTAAATTATGTTGTACCCTTTTTACCATTTTCTCCATTTCCTGGAGCATTTTCGGTCCCATGATAAGCCTGTCAACTGGATCATCCTAGATAATCGAGGTTGTACACTTCTTTTTATATAATTATTTGAAGGGACTCTTGATAGCCATTATTGTAAGCAAATTAAACTAAGTGTAGGTAATCCTCCCACTTATTTGGTTTCGTTCTCACGTACATTCGTAACATGTATTCCACAATATGATTCATTCGTTCGGTTTTCCCATCCATTTGTGGATGGTAGATTGTGATGAAATTTAGGTTAGTATCCAATCATTCAAACAATTCCTTCCAAAACATTGACATAAATTTGACATCTCTATCAGAGATCACCATCTTAGGGATTCCATGCAATATAAATATTTATTTCATAAACATTTCAACAATATTAATTGCTTTATAAGTAGATTTCACAGGTATAAAATGTGCATATTTGATAAGTTTATCAATCACTACCATAATCAAGTCATTTTTCTTTTGAGTCTTAGGAAAACCTGTGATGAAGTCCAAAGAGATAATCTCCCACTTCCATTCTGGTATAGGTAGAGGTTGTAGCAAACCGATTGGATGTTGATGTTCAACCTTTACCTATTGACAATCTAAGCATTTAGATGAATATACAGTTGTTTCACTCTTCATGTAAGGCCAATAAAACAATTTTCTTAAGGCTGCTATCATTTTCTAGTATCCTGGATGACCAAAATATGACCTTTTTTGCAATTCGTCAAGAATTGTTGATTTTAAATCAGTAGAATTAGGTATGTACAATCTGTTTTTGAACCTTAGTAGTCCATTTTTATCTAAGTTCTCAGATCTATTTTGTTCCATTTTTCTACATTTTTTTACAATTTTGTTGTTGTTTTGATGTACTTTTCATCATTACTACTTGCATATTTTATTCTTTGTTTGATGTCATTTTCTTCTTTGCTAACACTTATCTCATAAAGTTTGTTAGTACTCTGAATTAGAGCATATGCAACTTTTTTTTCTATACCTTTGATGTGTCGTACTTCAAAATCAAATTCACTTAAAAGGGCTAGCCATATCGCTTTCCTTGCATTGAGATCTAGTTGACTGAATAAAATATTTACACCATTGTTTTTTGTTAGTAGCATAAAACTTCTCCTCATTAAATAATGTCACCACATTTTCATAGCGTGAATTACGACTGCTAATTCCAAATCATCTGTAACATTATTTTGTTCATGTTCTTTCAGTTTACATGATTCATAATAGATTACATGTCCATCTTGTGTTAGGACCCCTCCCAAGCATTCTTTGATTTCATCCACGCAAACTGTAAAATCTTTATCGGGATCCGATACCCTTAGGATATGTGTTGTAGTTAACATTTTTTTTAATTTATCAAAGTTGTATTGAAACTTTTGTGACCAAGTGAATCTTATTCCCCTTTTCTGTAGGGATGTAATTGGATGCACGATATTAGAAAATCCTTTGATAAATCTTCAGTAAAAACCGGTAATTCCCATTAATGATCTAATGTCTGCTACATCCTTAGGAATAGACCATTCCATAATGGATTTTATCTTTTATGTATCAACTGCAATACCCTCTTCAGATATCATGTGTCCTAGGTACTATATCCTTCTTTGGTAGAAGTCACACTTATCAAACTTCACATACAAATTGTGTTTCCTTAAGGTATCCAATACTATTTTCATATGTTCTTCATGTTCTTATTTTGTTTTCGAGTAAATTAAAATATCATCGATAAAAGCCAACACAAATTTATCCAGATATTGACTGAATATACTATTCATCAAACACATAAAGGTTGTTGGTGCATTAGTAAGACCAAATGGAATTACGACAAACTCATAGTGTCTATAACATGTTCTAAATGTTGTTTTATTTATGTCTTCATCTTTTATTTTGACTTGGTGATAACCAGATCTTAAATCTAACTTAGAGAATATCCTTTCTCCTCCAACTTGGTCAAACAGGTCGGTAATTATGGGTAAAGGGTACTTATTCTTCATCGTCATCTTATTTAGCTGTCTATAGTCAATGCACCATCTCAAGGTCCCATCTTTCTTTTTAACGAAGAGAATCGGTGCTCCCCAAGGTGAGACACTTGGTCTGATATATTCTTTATCTAAAAGTTCTTGCAGTTGAATTTTTCAATTTCGTTAATTTGGGTAGACTCATTCTATAAGGTGCCTTAGATATCGGGGAAGATCCAGATTGTAAATCGATAGAGAAATATATCTCTCTTCTTGGAGGTAGTTCTGGTATTTCTTCCACAAATACATATCTAAACCCATGTAGGACTGCAAAGTACTCTAAACTGGGTTTATTTTCCTTTTCTAACAGATCAGTTACCTGAACAAAATAAACTTGGCAACCTTCATTCATACATTTCTTAAACTGCATGCATGATATCTGCCTAACCAAAACTTGTTTTATGATCCCTTGTATCATCCTAACTGTGTTGTTTTTGTCTTTGTAAATAAGTGACTTTTTGTAACAGTTTAAAATTACTTTATGTTTCTCTGACCAGTCCATTCCAATGATTAAATCGTAAGATCCCAAAGGTAAAATGTTTATATATAAATTTTTACTTTGACCGTCTATGCTGAGTTCACATTCAGGAATAAAATTTGTTATCTTTCTCTTGGTCCATGTTGTTAACTGTACTAACCAAGACTTAGCATGATTTACTTTCTTGAGCTTGTTTAATTCAACTAAAATAGGAGTGATGTAACTCAGACTAGCTCCCAGGTCAATTAATATGGAAATGGGGTTATTATGAATTTTATCTTGAACCTCGATGATAGTGGATTGATGATGAAATTGCCTTCCATCCATAGCTCCACTAATTTTGTGCACGCTACTGCCCATATCTCCTACTGATGAATCTTCTTGCAGCTTATGGAGTGAATTTCTTACCGTGGAAATTAAGCATGGAAAATTTATTCTCAAGTGAGGTTCTCCAGACTCCCAACACTTCAATGGTTCTATGGGGTTGTCCCCAACTTTATTGACTCCTAGGTTAACTGGCATGCCTCCCCCTTGAACTCTTTGGGTGTTTGAATACTAGCCCTTCTTTTGGGAACTTTTCTCCATATGACGGAAAGGGGTTGGTTGGAACCCTTTCTTTCTCTGACTCATTATGTATTGTTTCTTGTCCTTCCATGCCTTGGGAATTTCATAACTCAGTTTCTACTAATCATAGCACATATGAGCCTTTCTAAACACTTCTTTTAATGATTTGGGATTGTCAAATTCAATTATGTCTTTGCATGAATGTGGTAGACAACTTAAGAATCGTTGTATCTTTACTTTGTCTTCCTTGATGTATGGTACAAATCTCAATAGTTCTAGAAATTTATTTATCATATCGTCCATGGTCATTTGTCTGAGTCTTAGCTCGTAGAATTGCTTAGTTTTTCTTTCGTAATAGATTTCTAAAAAATATTGCTTCTTGAAATATTTTTTTTAAATATGACCATTCCATTTGTTTCTCTTTCAATCCCTTAGCCAATTTCATGTCTTTCCACCAGATACTTTCTTTTCACTTCAAGTTGTAAATGGCCATTTTCAATTTCATATTACTAGAGTAGTTGTAAATCTGGAAGTATTTATTTATATCTAGTAGCCATGATTCAGCCTCTTCACCCATCATTGATTCTCCATCAAAGGTGGATGATTTTATTTTCTTGAATTCACCTTCTAGGTGATCTACGTTTTTTCTTTCTCTTCCTGTAGCTGTTTTATTTTCTATCATGGGTGTGTCTTCGGAAGAACTATTCTCATTTTCTGTTTCATGACTAGCATTTTTAGAGGATCTCTTGCTGACTTCTTTCTCCTTGTCATTGTCCTTTGTTATCTTCTTTGTTACTATACTGCGTATCATAATTTCATTTATTTCTAACTGGTCTTCCTATGCCTTTTTCAACTTTTCGTTATCTTCTTTAAACACTTGTAATTCCACGATGAGGTTCTTCATTGTTTCCAAAACATGGGTGCCTGAAATTCCTTCTTTGTTATGCCCTAGTTCTTTAGGAATTCCTTGATTAGGATTCTCTTCAGGTCTGATTTCTTCTTCATTCTATGCTGACATTATCACAATAGACCAACAATTTTTATGTTTGTAACAGTAAACATATTTGTTATTTTTTATTCAACAAAAATAAAAGAATTAAATTAATTTGTCCTTTCCCTGAGGTCCAAGTGTTGTAACCTTCAACTCTGATACCATATGTAATGTACCCCAAGTTTACCAAATAAAAAAAAAAGTGTTAGAGGTCATTAAAGTCCCTTGAATCTCCAACATTGTTTGCGACACAAAGATAATCCATTATATAAATCGTATTCTATTAATGTATGCATAGCAATTTTACTTCTTTGTCATTGATAAGTTATCATTAATGAATTTTCATTTATTTCAACAATATAAAAATTAGCAGATAATGAAAAATATCAAATAGTATAGAGAGATTCACGATCATAAGCAAAGACATTAATCAAGCTCATAAGGAATAGCACATTGTAGAAATGTTGTTAGGATCAAAATCCCCATATGAAAAAACCAAAGGATTCAAGGAAAAATCTTTCTCAATCCTAAAATATGGATTAATACTTGGAATCCTCTTTTCAAGATCTTTCCATTGACTTCTTCCTTTCTCAATTCTGAGTTTTGAGCAGAAATATATGATCCTTTAAAACTTGTGTTTTTTATCTGATGCATTCTTTATGCAATTGATATCTTTTCTCTGATCTAATGGCTCTTAAGTCTTTGTTGGACCCTATCAAAAGTTTTCTAGGTCTTCAGTACCTCTTTTGATACAGGTTCGAACCAGACGAAACCCACAAGATTCCTTCCTAACCCCTTCCCTTATTTAACACAATTTGTGGGAACTAGCCATTTTTCTTCATCCCTCAATTGCATGTGACCATAGGTTGTGATCTAGTTCTATCATATAGGTACTTATCCGAAGCCTTGAGAGCTTCAGGGCTCTGGAACTTCGGCTTCAGAAGCTCTTGATACTTCGTGCCTTATTTCTCCCAAACATTGAATTGGCAAACTTTCTGAAGTGGGGTGGATAAACGATCCATGGCTTCCTCAACAACTGACAGTTAGGATTTATTACAAAACTCCGGGCTTCGAAAGTTTTGGGATGTCAATAATATCCAACCTTCCATAGTTCTTAGTCTCCGGACTATGGTATCGGTTGCCACATACCTTCTCCCGATCAATGGTCGAGATTAACTCTGGCCTTCAGGAGTTCTCAACTCAACGCAACTGCAACAAAATTCCTCCAAAGGGTGATGTTTTATCTCTTTCATATAAACCAAGAAATTTTTTTATGAGGTTATAACCAGAGGATTAAAAGATACAATTTTTTTTTTTTTTCTACAATGACAAAAACAAAACC
>JZKD02S0947189.1:0-13790 GCA_000966675.3 Picea glauca | reverse complement strand
ATAAAGGAAACTTTAATTCTCATAAAAAATGATGATGTAAAGAAAATTAATTTAAAGACAACCAATCAAAGTTGGCAAGAAATTCCTTGGCATGGTAATGATAAACGATACACTATGTTAGCAATAAAAAATAACTTGCTAATGATTTCCAAATCACATGATAAGGCGAGCATTAAGAAGAAGAATCATTTTCAATTTCTTCAGATTTAAAGGCTTAGAGACAAGCTCTTAAAGATGGTATTTCAATGTCTAAATTGATTTTCTTCTTAAATTAAACTTAAGTTTATTTTAGGGTTTTCGATGGCTAAGTGGAAAATTTGGCAGTGTAGTGAGCCGCCGAAAGCTCCGACTTTTGGCGGATAAAGGGAAAAACGCAAGACCAATGAGCCGCCGAATCTGCTGAAGAGTCTAGAATATAATTCTTTCTTCCCAGATCGCATTTTTCGAGTTCCAGAACATGTGGGAATGGTATCAAATTAAAGATAATAATTATTAGAAGTTAAATCATCCTCCTCATTAAGTTTTGAAGACATATGGTGAAATAAGGAATCCAAATGGCATTTCTATTTTTGACAGAAATCTCTCAACTGTCAAACAAAGATCTTGAACGCCATGATCTTCACCTATAGACTAACAAGATGGTATTTCAATTTATAAATCGTTTTTATTCTTAAATTAAACCTAAGTTTATTTTAAGTTTTTCGACGGCTAAGTGGCAAATTTGACAGTGTAGTGAGCCACCAAAAGCTCTGACGTTCAGAGGCTAAAGGGAAAAACACAAGACCAATGAGCTATCGAATGTGCTGAAGAGTCCAAAACTTATTTCTTTCTTCCTAGATCACGTTTTTCAAGTTCTAGAACATGTGGGAATGGTATCAAATTAAATATAATAATTATCAGAAGTTAAATCATCCTCCTCATTAATTTTTGAAGACATATGGCGAAAGAAGGAAGCCAAATGGCATTTCTATTTTTGACAGAAATCAACCAACTGTCAAGCAGAGATCTCGAACTCCATGATCTTCACCTGCATACTACCAAGTAATTCTAAGAGGGTAAATTCGACCTACAATGATCTTACTTGTCATATCCTTTTTTTATTATATTCAGTTTTAGTTATTTTTAGATCCATTTTTATAGGATCTTGAAATTGTAATGTAAAGGAAATTGTGATTGTAGTTGAATCAATAATTTTTTACTCTACCAAAAGTGGATAAACCATAAAATATTTCTAAGGAGTTAAAATAAACCATAAAATCTGATTTAAGGAGTGAAAATAAACCATCAAATAGTTCAATACCACCAAATTACTAAATCACACATAAATTTTTTAAGTACTGACATTCAAAATATCAGCTATGTAGAGTTTGATCAATTCAATGTTTCTCTTCTTGAAAGAGAATTGAAATCAAGATTTCATAAAAAAACAGAACACCATTGCATCAGAACACCCAAATGATTGTCGCAACTGTAGAAAACGATTTTCGCAACTGTAGAAAATGGTTTCCGCAACTATAGCAAATTTTTCATAACTAAGATACATATAGGATTAATTTCGTCGGTCTTCCAACAAATTCGGTCAAATTGATAAAACAATAAGTCAATGACTCTTTGATTCTCACACATGCCATTGTTGGTCGTTATAACGACTAAAGTTTGTTGCTATAGAGACTAACTTGTGGTTGATCTCTATAGCGACAAACTTTAGTCGTTATAATGACCAACGTGGAATGTTGGTTGCTATAGCGATGAACAGTTGGACCTCGATAAAAAAGAAGTAAATTTAGTCCAAAAAAAGAAAAAAAATTACGACGAAATTTTAAACCGTCATAATATTTCGTTGTAATTTCCACCCAATGTAGTAGTGTGTTGAAGATCCTCTCAACCTCTTCTGTCCACTTGAAATACTTGTGTCTTTTCTTCACTATATCCATCATTTGAGCACTAATCCCGCTAAATTTTTTGATGAACTTCTAATAGAAACTTGCTAATCCATGGAAGCTTCTTACCTCAAAGATATTCTTCTGTCATGACCATTCTCTGATCGCTTTAACCTTTTTGGGATCCATATTAAATTCGTTTGAAGAAATCACAAAACCCAAATATATGAGTTATGTCTTCATGAAAGATTACTTTTTCATATTAATCAACAGCTTCTCTTTTTGCAACCTCCTCATCACCAATGTCAAATGTCTCAATTGCTCCTCCTTAGTCTTGATAAAAACCAGTATATCATCCAAATATACAATCATGAACTTACCAATGAAATATTTTAACACTTCATTCATCAGCCTCATAAAATTACTCGGGGCATTCATTAAGCCAAATGTCATAACAAGCCATTCATATAACCCCTCATTTTTCTTGAATGTTTTTTTCCACTCATCACCTTCTCTCATCGTTATCTGGTGATATCCAATTTTCAAATCTATCTTTGAAAAATAGTTAGCCCCACTCAAGAAATCCATCAAGTCATCCATCCTTGGTAATGAAAATATGTATCTGATGGTCATCTTGTTTATGGCCCTCGAATCCATACACATTCTCCATCCTCCATCCTTATTTGGACTTAATACAGTTGGAACTGCACATGGACTCAAGCTTTCTCTGACCAATCCCTTGTTTAACAGATCTTGAACGTGTCTCTTCACCTCCTCATTCTCATGAGGTGTCAACATGTACGCTTCTTTATTTGGCAGGATTTCTCCTCGTATCAATTCAATGTGATGGATGATACTTCTGATGGGTGGTAGTGAGTTTGGAAACTCATCTACTACAATGTCAACAAAAATTTCTAATAGTTCCTGAACTTCCTCAGGTAAATATTCCACTGAAATAATGGTAAGGATAACCCTCGGCTTCCTTACTACAACAAACTACATTTGTTCCTTCTTTACTTCAATCAGGAGTTCCTTCCCACTCATGAGAAGTATGCTTGTGCTAGCTTCATCCTTTACTTTCTTTTCTTCAATTGGAAGCAACATGTGTGTCCTACCATTATTCGCTAAGGTGTAAGTATTCATCCTTCCATCATGAATGACATTTCTGTCATACTGCCACCGTCTTCCCAACAAAACATGACATACATCCATGGGAATCACATCACACAAAATCTCATCTCTATATCCTCCTATTTTAAATTCAACCAGACATTGTTGAGTGACTATTACCTGATGACCTTTATGAAACCATGATACCTTATATGGTGTCAAATGTGTAGTCATCTACAGCTCTAGCTTCTCAACCATCTTCATGGATACTAAGTTGTCAGTGCTACGACTGTCAATTATCACCTTGCAAACCCTGTCCTTCATTTTACAAGTTGTCTTGGACAAATTGTTCCTCTGCGTTGGTTTTTAGGTCTCTATATATTTCTTCAAAATAACCTTCTCCATCATCAAGGATTTCCCATCCTCGACACTTTATTCCTCAACATCTCATTTCTGCGCTTCCAAAACGTGAGCTTCACCTCCTTTATTCCTCTCGGGACAATCCCAAGACATGTGTCATGTTTTCCCACAGACATAACATCTTAATTCTCCTCCTTTACCTCTTCCTCTTCCTCTAGGAAAATAATTTCTACCATCACTCTGTCTTCCTCGAGAAATTCCTCCTCTCTCAAACTAACTATGTGGTTTCTCCCCCTCATCCTTAGGCTTCTGTGCTTTATCCTGGGAAACTTCTTTGCCTCTGTTCAAGCTTCGACCTCTATTTTGTCGACTCTGCTTCCTGGTCAACTTCTCTTATTCTTTCAGTGAAATATAATACACATCCTCTACTGTCCTGACTGTCGCCATACTCATTTCATCCTGGATATCATATCTTAGGCCATCGATATATTTAGAAACTTTCTCTTCATCTCTCTCTATGTCCATCTCTAATGTTCAATTTATAGAAGTCCTTTGTCTACTCCTTCACAGTCAATCCTCTATGTCTCAAGTTTTGCATCCTCCTGAAAATTTTTATCTAGTAATCTTTGGGAATGAATTTTTCCTTCAACTTGGCTGCCATTCGATCCCAAATTTTAATATTTTTTTTTCCTTTTCTCCTCCTTTCGGCTTACATTTCATCCCACCATAGTGTTGCATGTCCTTTCAACCTAGTGACAACATGTCTTACCTTTTTCTCCTCTTTGACATCCTCGTAGTCGAAATACTTGTCCATTTCTTGTATCTAATCAAGAAATTATTTTGTGTCTAATTTTCCTTCATACATAGGGATGTCAATCTTCTCTCTAGATCCCAATTTGACAACCACCTTCAACAAGAATTATTCTGCAGCATCCTCAGCTACATCTTCTTCGAATTCTACTTCTTCATTTTATTCCTCGCTGACATCTCCAACATCAGGCTCTCTCCTTTGTGTTGTCTCCATGACATCCATCCTTGCACGTAATTATCTCATTTCCATTTCCATATCTTTGTTGGCTATGGATGGCTCAACACATCCTCTAGGCGGAATTGTGATGACAGTTTTGATACCAATTTCTCATATCATCCTACTCCTCTTTCTATAGAAATCAATCCTGTGCTTTCTCTGATACCACTCTGGCCCAGACCCCCTTCCCTCCAAAGTGTTTCTAAACCTCTTGGTCTAGGATCATTCTAAATAATAGGTCGAAGCAACTCTTTGGGTCCCCTTTTTTCCTTCTAGTGACCATGACTATAACCCCGGGTCTATCCCTTCGCGATTCAGGCTTCGCGAATATCCCGAGATCTTCCTTTGATTTTTCTCGAAATGTGCTTCTTCGAATCTATAGACTTTCATCGCATGTCTCTTTGTATTTGTTGGCTCCACTATGGTTTGGGTTTCACAACTTCATGAAACTCTCATCTTCGCGCCTTAGAACTTCTTAACTTCTGACTGTCGAATTCCTTAATCTGTCGCCACGTTCTCCTTTCGCGATCAATGACTGGGATCTGTTCATGACTTTAGACTCCGCGACTTCACTTCCATTGAGCCCTCCAATTTTCCAAATTCTGAAGTGTCGTAAACACCTCACAACTACCATCCGTGTAAATTTTCTATAATTGGTGGTCTGGAATCATTCGCCTCCCTTGGGAACAAATCTTGTCCACTGATTTCAGTGAAGACTCTATGAACTTCTCTCCTTGAATAATTTCCACCGCTCTTCCTCCTGAGATCTACTTCTTTTATCTTCTCTTGTTCCTCTGAACACCCTCTTCAACACTTAGTTGAAATATTGATTTGTGCAAACCTTGCAATAGATTCTCTTCCACAGTCGACTCCCCTGTGGATGACTTTACACCCCTTGCGACTGTTCTCCAACTGCTTTCGTCTCTCAAGATGGAAATAATGCTACTTCTCCTGAGATTTCAAATATGAAAACTCTCTAACACACTCCTTGCGGATGTCAATGCACTCCTTGCACACATACAAGTTCCTGTTATCTCTTATGATTTTTGAGTTGAAACAGGCTCGTTCACGTAGTCCTTGGGGACACTATGCACGCCTTGCACTCGCTGAATGAAGAGAAACAATTGAAACTAAGTTACTCTTCACAATGATTCATACATTCAAAAATTAAAATGTGGTCATGGATACAAGAACACGAAATATCAGAGATTTAGTCCTCAAGGTGTAGGATAGTTGGTGATGGAGTGTGCTGCTAAGGCATTCCTTGATGTTAAATTCACTGGTTCGAAACCTACGGGGACAAACAAATCCATCCATGTTAAGGATTGGTGTGGCTCAGGAAGGGTGCAATCCTTGGGTTATTTTGATGGATTATATTCCCCTGAGTCATGGTTTCTTAGCCACAGGTTAGTCCCACAGGTCATAGACAAACTAACAAAAAAAATAAAAAATAACATAGAGTTAAAATTAAACAGTAAGTCTACCATTCATTTTGACAGACACATAGAAACCCTCATTGGGACAATATTCCTCTTCTATATTCATTCAACAGAAAATTACATACATTCATACAATATTTCTCTGTATCTCCCAGCTCTTGGCTTACAATGAAAATATATACATTAGATTCAACAACCCCTCCTTAACAACAATACAAAGCTTTATACAAAGGGACTCTCTTGAGTTCTTCCGCCCAACTACTCTATTTTATCCTATCGGAATTAAATTCTATCAACTACTTATCATTTATTACAATAAATATCGAGTCAGACAGATAAGAGCACAAGCTCCTGATTTGCAATGTGATCCATCACATAAAACCAAATACATTCCCCATAAATCTTATGCGATGGCTTAACATCCGACCATTAAATATGTTCATAACTCAAAAATCTTTGTGAGATATTACATTAATAAACCGATCTTTGAAATTACAAAACATTTCAAAATACGTGCTAGTGCACCCAATTGTCTCCTGCTTGTGCCTTGTTGACGATGCTCCTGCATCAGAAAGGGATCTATGTGATGGAACCAATTTGTATAGGTTCAACACATTGATAAGAAAAATGTTACTTGGAAAGAATTCAAGAGGCATTTTCAAAATAAATACTTGACTAAGAGATACTATGACAAGAAAATGAAGGAGTTATTTGAACTCAAGCTTGGGAGTATGACCATGGATGAATATGAAAGAAGGTTCTTATAACTGCTAAAGTATGTTTCTTTCATCAAGGAAGAGCCAATTAAGATTCATAGTTATTTGAGTGGTATTCCTTCATTTATAAGTGGCATGATACAATATGATGATCCCAAAACATTGGAGGAGACCATAAGGATATCTAAATGCCTTTATGATCAACATAAAGGAAGGACAAATTTCCAAAAATCTTGGGAAGACAAGAAGAAAAATAAGATGGAGCANATAAAGGAAACTTTAATTCTCATAAAAAATGATGATGTAAAGAAAATTAATTTAAAGACAACCAATCAAAGTTGGCAAGAAATTCCTTGGCATGGTAATGATAAACGATACACTATGTTAGCAATAAAAAATAACTTGCTAATGATTTCCAAATCACATGATAAGGCGAGCATTAAGAAGAAGAATCATTTTCAATTTCTTCAGATTTAAAGGCTTAGAGACAAGCTCTTAAAGATGGTATTTCAATGTCTAAATTGATTTTCTTCTTAAATTAAACTTAAGTTTATTTTAGGGTTTTCGATGGCTAAGTGGAAAATTTGGCAGTGTAGTGAGCCGCCGAAAGCTCCGACTTTTGGCGGATAAAGGGAAAAACGCAAGACCAATGAGCCGCCGAATCTGCTGAAGAGTCTAGAATATAATTCTTTCTTCCCAGATCGCATTTTTCGAGTTCCAGAACATGTGGGAATGGTATCAAATTAAAGATAATAATTATTAGAAGTTAAATCATCCTCCTCATTAAGTTTTGAAGACATATGGTGAAATAAGGAATCCAAATGGCATTTCTATTTTTGACAGAAATCTCTCAACTGTCAAACAAAGATCTTGAACGCCATGATCTTCACCTATAGACTAACAAGATGGTATTTCAATTTATAAATCGTTTTTATTCTTAAATTAAACCTAAGTTTATTTTAAGTTTTTCGACGGCTAAGTGGCAAATTTGACAGTGTAGTGAGCCACCAAAAGCTCTGACGTTCAGAGGCTAAAGGGAAAAACACAAGACCAATGAGCTATCGAATGTGCTGAAGAGTCCAAAACTTATTTCTTTCTTCCTAGATCACGTTTTTCAAGTTCTAGAACATGTGGGAATGGTATCAAATTAAATATAATAATTATCAGAAGTTAAATCATCCTCCTCATTAATTTTTGAAGACATATGGCGAAAGAAGGAAGCCAAATGGCATTTCTATTTTTGACAGAAATCAACCAACTGTCAAGCAGAGATCTCGAACTCCATGATCTTCACCTGCATACTACCAAGTAATTCTAAGAGGGTAAATTCGACCTACAATGATCTTACTTGTCATATCCTTTTTTTATTATATTCAGTTTTAGTTATTTTTAGATCCATTTTTATAGGATCTTGAAATTGTAATGTAAAGGAAATTGTGATTGTAGTTGAATCAATAATTTTTTACTCTACCAAAAGTGGATAAACCATAAAATATTTCTAAGGAGTTAAAATAAACCATAAAATCTGATTTAAGGAGTGAAAATAAACCATCAAATAGTTCAATACCACCAAATTACTAAATCACACATAAATTTTTTAAGTACTGACATTCAAAATATCAGCTATGTAGAGTTTGATCAATTCAATGTTTCTCTTCTTGAAAGAGAATTGAAATCAAGATTTCATAAAAAAACAGAACACCATTGCATCAGAACACCCAAATGATTGTCGCAACTGTAGAAAACGATTTTCGCAACTGTAGAAAATGGTTTCCGCAACTATAGCAAATTTTTCATAACTAAGATACATATAGGATTAATTTCGTCGGTCTTCCAACAAATTCGGTCAAATTGATAAAACAATAAGTCAATGACTCTTTGATTCTCACACATGCCATTGTTGGTCGTTATAACGACTAAAGTTTGTTGCTATAGAGACTAACTTGTGGTTGATCTCTATAGCGACAAACTTTAGTCGTTATAATGACCAACGTGGAATGTTGGTTGCTATAGCGATGAACAGTTGGACCTCGATAAAAAAGAAGTAAATTTAGTCCAAAAAAAGAAAAAAAATTACGACGAAATTTTAAACCGTCATAATATTTCGTTGTAATTTCCACCCAATGTAGTAGTGTGTTGAAGATCCTCTCAACCTCTTCTGTCCACTTGAAATACTTGTGTCTTTTCTTCACTATATCCATCATTTGAGCACTAATCCCGCTAAATTTTTTGATGAACTTCTAATAGAAACTTGCTAATCCATGGAAGCTTCTTACCTCAAAGATATTCTTCTGTCATGACCATTCTCTGATCGCTTTAACCTTTTTGGGATCCATATTAAATTCGTTTGAAGAAATCACAAAACCCAAATATATGAGTTATGTCTTCATGAAAGATTACTTTTTCATATTAATCAACAGCTTCTCTTTTTGCAACCTCCTCATCACCAATGTCAAATGTCTCAATTGCTCCTCCTTAGTCTTGATAAAAACCAGTATATCATCCAAATATACAATCATGAACTTACCAATGAAATATTTTAACACTTCATTCATCAGCCTCATAAAATTACTCGGGGCATTCATTAAGCCAAATGTCATAACAAGCCATTCATATAACCCCTCATTTTTCTTGAATGTTTTTTTCCACTCATCACCTTCTCTCATCGTTATCTGGTGATATCCAATTTTCAAATCTATCTTTGAAAAATAGTTAGCCCCACTCAAGAAATCCATCAAGTCATCCATCCTTGGTAATGAAAATATGTATCTGATGGTCATCTTGTTTATGGCCCTCGAATCCATACACATTCTCCATCCTCCATCCTTATTTGGACTTAATACAGTTGGAACTGCACATGGACTCAAGCTTTCTCTGACCAATCCCTTGTTTAACAGATCTTGAACGTGTCTCTTCACCTCCTCATTCTCATGAGGTGTCAACATGTACGCTTCTTTATTTGGCAGGATTTCTCCTCGTATCAATTCAATGTGATGGATGATACTTCTGATGGGTGGTAGTGAGTTTGGAAACTCATCTACTACAATGTCAACAAAAATTTCTAATAGTTCCTGAACTTCCTCAGGTAAATATTCCACTGAAATAATGGTAAGGATAACCCTCGGCTTCCTTACTACAACAAACTACATTTGTTCCTTCTTTACTTCAATCAGGAGTTCCTTCCCACTCATGAGAAGTATGCTTGTGCTAGCTTCATCCTTTACTTTCTTTTCTTCAATTGGAAGCAACATGTGTGTCCTACCATTATTCGCTAAGGTGTAAGTATTCATCCTTCCATCATGAATGACATTTCTGTCATACTGCCACCGTCTTCCCAACAAAACATGACATACATCCATGGGAATCACATCACACAAAATCTCATCTCTATATCCTCCTATTTTAAATTCAACCAGACATTGTTGAGTGACTATTACCTGATGACCTTTATGAAACCATGATACCTTATATGGTGTCAAATGTGTAGTCATCTACAGCTCTAGCTTCTCAACCATCTTCATGGATACTAAGTTGTCAGTGCTACGACTGTCAATTATCACCTTGCAAACCCTGTCCTTCATTTTACAAGTTGTCTTGGACAAATTGTTCCTCTGCGTTGGTTTTTAGGTCTCTATATATTTCTTCAAAATAACCTTCTCCATCATCAAGGATTTCCCATCCTCGACACTTTATTCCTCAACATCTCATTTCTGCGCTTCCAAAACGTGAGCTTCACCTCCTTTATTCCTCTCGGGACAATCCCAAGACATGTGTCATGTTTTCCCACAGACATAACATCTTAATTCTCCTCCTTTACCTCTTCCTCTTCCTCTAGGAAAATAATTTCTACCATCACTCTGTCTTCCTCGAGAAATTCCTCCTCTCTCAAACTAACTATGTGGTTTCTCCCCCTCATCCTTAGGCTTCTGTGCTTTATCCTGGGAAACTTCTTTGCCTCTGTTCAAGCTTCGACCTCTATTTTGTCGACTCTGCTTCCTGGTCAACTTCTCTTATTCTTTCAGTGAAATATAATACACATCCTCTACTGTCCTGACTGTCGCCATACTCATTTCATCCTGGATATCATATCTTAGGCCATCGATATATTTAGAAACTTTCTCTTCATCTCTCTCTATGTCCATCTCTAATGTTCAATTTATAGAAGTCCTTTGTCTACTCCTTCACAGTCAATCCTCTATGTCTCAAGTTTTGCATCCTCCTGAAAATTTTTATCTAGTAATCTTTGGGAATGAATTTTTCCTTCAACTTGGCTGCCATTCGATCCCAAATTTTAATATTTTTTTTTCCTTTTCTCCTCCTTTCGGCTTACATTTCATCCCACCATAGTGTTGCATGTCCTTTCAACCTAGTGACAACATGTCTTACCTTTTTCTCCTCTTTGACATCCTCGTAGTCGAAATACTTGTCCATTTCTTGTATCTAATCAAGAAATTATTTTGTGTCTAATTTTCCTTCATACATAGGGATGTCAATCTTCTCTCTAGATCCCAATTTGACAACCACCTTCAACAAGAATTATTCTGCAGCATCCTCAGCTACATCTTCTTCGAATTCTACTTCTTCATTTTATTCCTCGCTGACATCTCCAACATCAGGCTCTCTCCTTTGTGTTGTCTCCATGACATCCATCCTTGCACGTAATTATCTCATTTCCATTTCCATATCTTTGTTGGCTATGGATGGCTCAACACATCCTCTAGGCGGAATTGTGATGACAGTTTTGATACCAATTTCTCATATCATCCTACTCCTCTTTCTATAGAAATCAATCCTGTGCTTTCTCTGATACCACTCTGGCCCAGACCCCCTTCCCTCCAAAGTGTTTCTAAACCTCTTGGTCTAGGATCATTCTAAATAATAGGTCGAAGCAACTCTTTGGGTCCCCTTTTTTCCTTCTAGTGACCATGACTATAACCCCGGGTCTATCCCTTCGCGATTCAGGCTTCGCGAATATCCCGAGATCTTCCTTTGATTTTTCTCGAAATGTGCTTCTTCGAATCTATAGACTTTCATCGCATGTCTCTTTGTATTTGTTGGCTCCACTATGGTTTGGGTTTCACAACTTCATGAAACTCTCATCTTCGCGCCTTAGAACTTCTTAACTTCTGACTGTCGAATTCCTTAATCTGTCGCCACGTTCTCCTTTCGCGATCAATGACTGGGATCTGTTCATGACTTTAGACTCCGCGACTTCACTTCCATTGAGCCCTCCAATTTTCCAAATTCTGAAGTGTCGTAAACACCTCACAACTACCATCCGTGTAAATTTTCTATAATTGGTGGTCTGGAATCATTCGCCTCCCTTGGGAACAAATCTTGTCCACTGATTTCAGTGAAGACTCTATGAACTTCTCTCCTTGAATAATTTCCACCGCTCTTCCTCCTGAGATCTACTTCTTTTATCTTCTCTCGTTCCTCTGAACACCCTCTTCAACACTTAGTCGAAATATTGATTTGTGCAAACCTTGCAATAGATTCTCTTCCACAGTCGACTCCCCTATGGATGACTTTACACCCCTTGCGACTGTTCTCCAACTGCTTTCGTCTCTCAAGATGGAAATAATGCTACTTCTCCTGAGATTTCAAATATGAAAACTCTCTGACACACGCCTTGCGGATGTCAATGCACTCCTTGCACACATACAAGTTCCTGTTATCTCTTATGATTTTTGAGTTGAAACAGGCTCATTCACGTAGTCCTTGGGGACACTATGCACGCCTTGCACTCGTTGAATGAAGAGAAACAATTGAAACTAAGTTACTCTTCACAGTGATTCATACATTCAAAAATTAAAATGTGGTCATGGATACAAGAACAAGAAATATCAGAGATTTAGTCCTCAAGGTGTAGGATAGTTGGTGATGGAGTGTGCTGCTAAGGCATTCCTTGATGTTAAATTCACTGGTTCGAAACCTGTGGGGACAAACAAATCCATCCATGTTAAGGATTGGTGTGGCTCAGGACGGGTGCAATCCTTGGGTTATTTTGATGGATTATATTCCCCTGAGTCATGGTTTCTTAGCCACAGGTTAGTCCCACAGGTCACAGACAAACTAACAAAAAAAATAAAAAATAACATAGAGTTAAAATTAAACAGTAAGTCTACCATTCATTCTGACAGACACATAGAAACCCTCATTGGGACAATATTCCTCTTCTATATTCATTCAACAGAAAATTACATACATTCATACAATATTTCTCTGTATCTCCCAGCTCTTGGCTTACAATGAAAATATATACATTAGATTCAACAACCCCTCCTTAACAACAATACAAAGCTTTATACAAAGGGACTCTCTTGAGTTCTTCCGCCCAACTACTCTATTTTATCCTATCGGAATTAAATTCTATCAACTACTTATCATTTATTACAATAAATATCGAGTCAGACAGATAAGAGCACAAGCTCCTGATTTGCAATGTGATCCATCACATAAAACCAAATACATTCCCCATAAATCTTATGCGATGGCTTAACATCCGACCATTAAATATGTTCATAACTCAAAAATCTTTGTGAGATATTACATTAATAAACCGATCTTTGAAATTACAAAACATTTCAAAATACGTGCTAGTGCACCCAATTGTCTCCTGCTTGTGCCTTGTTGACGATGCTCCTGCATCAGAAAGGGATCTATGTGATGGAACCAATTTGTATAGGTTCAACACATTGATAAGAAAAATGTTACTTGGAAAGAATTCAAGAGGCATTTTCAAAATAAATACTTGACTAAGAGATACTATGACAAGAAAATGAAGGAGTTATTTGAACTCAAGCTTGGGAGTATGACCATGGATGAATATGAAAGAAGGTTCTTATAACTGCTAAAGTATGTTTCTTTCATCAAGGAAGAGCCAATTAAGATTCATAGTTATTTGAGTGGTATTCCTTCATTTATAAGTGGCATGATACAATATGATGATCCCAAAACATTGGAGGAGACCATAAGGATATCTAAATGCCTTTATGATCAACATAAAGGAAGGACAAATTTCCAAAAATCTTGGGAAGACAAGAAGAAAAATAAGATGGAGCAAAGGAAGAAGGGGACTAAGCCACCATTCTTTAGAAATAATCCCGAGGGACAACCAACTTCTAGATAAACTAGAATGATTGATACAGAGGGGGAAATACCAAGGAAACCACCTATTCAATGTTGGGGTTGTTGGGGAGATCATATGTATAGAGATAGTCGTCACAGAGGTGAAAAAGTGAATACTGTTCACAAT
>JZKD02S0947178.1:0-13790 GCA_000966675.3 Picea glauca | reverse complement strand
GGCTAACCAAAACCCATGAATACCGGCTTGCTAAGTTGCCCCATCAATCACCCCAACAATGGTCAAGAGGATTAGTGTAAGATCCAAGCAGTCATCCGAAATGAAAGGAACCAAACGCATACATAAGAAGGTTATAATGATCAAACATGATACATACCATGATACCTTGGACCAATTACCTCATGGAGCAAGAGTCCTCTCTGATGCAAGTCCAGGCCGATAGTGATGGAAGCTGGTACTGCTGACAGGACAAAGTTGGCTGAGAAGAAGAAAGATGGGCCCTCCAGGGCCATGCTCAGGTCGCTCCTGCTCTCGGTACTCCATGTCGAGGACCATGTGGGCCTCGAGACATGATCTCCTAGTTATCCCTAGATATCGGGTTTAACAAGGAGTTCAGTGGTTATACTCCCTAGGGAAGTACTCCACTAACTACCAGACTATGTAGATGGAGTTCCAAGGACAGGATGGCAAGAGAGTGGTTTTGAGAGGCATGAACACTTTCCCTCCCAAGGTAGTGACCACAAAGAAGATGGAGGCAGTGATGAGACAGGACGACATTGCATGGGTTGCAGAGTTTCAGATTTCAGTGCAGAAGCCTAAGGGCGGGTAGCCCAATTTTCCGAGAGAGATAAAGGCCTTGCTTAAAAAGCACCAGAAGGTCTTTGGTGATATACCTCCAGGTAGGCCTCCAGACAGGGGCTTTCAGCACACCATCGAGTTAGAGGAAGGTACGGGAGCAGTGATTACCACCCCATATAGGCACCCCAAGGCCTATAAGGATGAGATCGAAAAGACCATCAAGGAGCTACTGGCGATGGGNGGTTTACCATATTTCTAAATTCTTGATTCTTTAATCAAGTATGATTAAATTTGAAGGTGCGTGGAGGTTTATTATCTTCTTTTTCTATTAGTAAGAGTATTGAAAGATGATAAAAAAATCCTCCTTCCCTACCTATTTGATATTCTTTAAGTATCTTTTCTACCACCATGAACCTGACCAACCTTTTAGAAATCCCTTCCTCTCCACTTTTGAAATCCCTCCAAGTTGGAACCAATTTTATAGGTTATATGTAACATAGTCCTAATTCTTAAAACATATGAGAAACATATTTTGCTAAAGGGTCCTGTCCAACATTCCCCCCATACTTATCCTACCTTGATAATCAAGTTTAGATCTCTCCCCATAGTAACATTATATTTTTTAGCAAAACTATGTGAATTGGAATTATCCAAAAGACTTTCCTATATCCATATGGGCCATAGAGATTAATAAAGGATTGTGAAAAAATTTAAGGATAGAAATTTATCTTAAAGTGTAGAAACTTTGGCAAATCTTACCAGTCCTTAATATGCAAACTATAAAATGTTTGNGCAAGTGTAGACTGACAGAAAAAAATGAAAACACAAATCTTTGATTGTAGTGGTCAAGTCACATTTCTGGTGGTGGCAACTATTCTGAGCATAAATACTCAGTTTTGATATTTTGTTAGGGTCGATGGTTGAGCTAAGCTCTCATATTGTAAATTTGTAATGAAGCCTTTGGTTCTTTGGTTATGTGTTTCCTTTTGAGACTTCCTTTTTAATGACAGACAACTTTCTTATCATCTCTTTTTCTTCTGATATTGAAGACTCGGGCATGGGTGATCCAGTCGAGTTGTTGTGATTGTATTGTAATGTATGTTTTATTGCAATATTGTTATAACATTTTCAGTTTCCTGAAGTTTTGGGTTCAAGAGGATCTTGTATTTGAATCTTTTCCTCCTTAGGTTGCTGGAAGACCCAATGTCCATAACAGACCTCTACATTTTCTCACTAGTTCTTCCCCCTACTCACCCTTTACTACAACTTATTGACTGAAGTTAAATCAAGACCTCACTTGATCATGCATTGTCTAGTCCATATTTCTAAGTTAAAGGAATATTTTCTTGAGTCTGCACCCATTTGACCCCCTTTAATTTATTCATTGTGACATAACAGATGGGTACTGGGCTTACCTCTGTTGCAATCCAGAGGTGACTTCTAGTGCTAACATTTCTGGTGCCACTGTCGGGGATGAATTGAAGATTTTCCCTGGGATAGAACGACAAATATTACTGATTCTGAAGGTGCATCAGAAATCAGTGCCATTGAAGATTTCTACTTGCACCTGACAACTCCACTGGTCTGACTCCACTAGTCCAAATCCAGTGGTTCGACTCCATTGTTTCAGCTAGTTCCGAAAGGCAGACAGATGAGGTATCACCCACAGCTGCCTCTAGCCACGCTTGAAGTTGACCCTGAGAAAATTATTAGAAAAGGAAAGACCCCTTAAGAAGGTACTTCAGTTGTTGAACCAGGTGATTCTGGTAATTTTCTTCATCCTCCCTCTGAAACTCCATTAGCTACTTATCATACTCCTATTATATCTTCAGTTGGAGTTTCTAGAGCCTTGAATTTTGGGATTTTTCCTATTGTTTTCTCCTCCCCTAGCCTCAGTTTAGAAGGAGAAAAGTTTTACACTCCCGTCTCCCTTGAGGTTGTTCCCTGGCTCAGACCTAGGACCTTAGGATATTTTCCCACTCCAGGTTTTACTATCCCTTCCCCTATAAGAGTTGTTGTAGGAGGAGCCTCTTGTCCTACCATATCTGCTACCTTTTTCCCCAGAAATACATTTCCAATTTCACCTGTCTGAACCCCATCTCCACCTCCTTCTCCTCCTGTTCACACTCCAATGGCAAGAGAAAATCCCCCCATAACTAGAATGGAAGCTATAATAGCGGCTAGGTACACCCCTCTTGTTTTTCCTCAGCCTATGAACACCCTCCCGGTGAATGGCTACCTTAATAAGTTACCTAAGTTCACGAGTGAGGGAGATATAACTACAGAAGCACATCTTAAAGCCTTTTATAGTTTTACAGATAATCATGCCATAGAGAATGAATATGTATGGATGAGGATCTTTGTTCACAGCCTCGATGGTGAAGCTAGGAAGTGGTTCAGGGCCTTGCCCCCTGGATATATTGGTGGGATTGAAGCCCTAGATGAATTCTTCTTAAAGGATTGGGGAGACAAAAAGGATCTCCTTTACTATATTATAGAGTTTGGGGCTCTGAAGAAAGAGGAAGGGGAATTTGTGTCTGATTTCTCCAAGAGGTTTAATAAAATGTATAATAAAATTTCCACTAAAGTCAAGCCTACATAAACCTCTGCAAAGATTAATTACGCTAGCGCTTTTTAGCATGACTTATGTCTCCTGCTAAGAGAAAGAAGAGCTACTTCATTGGCTCATATGAAAGATGCATCCCTTGAAGTAGAGTCTAATATATTTGCAATTGATAAACTTAGGAGAAAGGCTGACAAAGACAGAAGAAGAGGGAGGTTTGAAGTCTCAACCTCTGGTTCCTCTACTGTCCATCCTCAAGTTGAGGAGCTTACTAAATTAGTAAAATCTATGTCTGCTGAGATGGAGAAGTTGAATCTTGAAGTAAGACAAAACTATAGAAATCTGCAAAATGTTGAGAACAAAGGTAACTTCAGGAGACCTAACAATGCTCCTCAAATTCTTCCAAGAGAGCAGAGGAACAGAGATAGAAATGATCAGAACATCCAGACTCCTCTCCAAAATAATCTTGTTATGGATGATGAAGGTGAGGATGAGGACCTTGATCCTGAAATCCATTGCCTTGGAGACACCTCCTCCTTTCCTCATTTGACTCAACCTGCATATGAGGAATATCTCATGGACAACCAACTTAATGAGTTGAGTAAAGGATACAAGGCCAACAACAGCCCAAACAGATATAATTTGAGGTCCAAAAAGAAATAAGGAAAGCACAATGCTCCTGAGCAACCTACCAAAGTAGAAGCCTGCTAAAGATATAGCTGACAACAACAAAGGTAAGAAAGCACAAGCTCCCTCTCCAGTAATTAAAGGTCTCGTCCCAGAAGTGAAGGAGATTTTGAAGCCCTCTCCCTTTTTCAATTTTGACCATGAAATCCAAAAAATTAGAATCCCTATACTCCTTTCGGAACTGGTCAAGCATGAAGATTTAAAAAGAATCCTCTCTAAGCTATTGTCATCTGAACCTACGTCTCATCCCACAGACTCAGTCAATTTGCAAGATGAAAATCCAACTATCGTATTAGGACCTTTGGTAGAATATAAAGATGATTCCTCCCCTCCCTTCTACACTTCATTGAACGTCCATGACAAGGTGTTGCATAACTTCTTAATGGATTCATGAGCATCCCATAATCTTATGCCTAAGATTTTCATGGAAAAACTTGAGTTGGAAGTCACAAAAACCTACCATGACTTGTATTCTTTCGATTCCAGGAAGGTGAAGTGCCTTGGGGTTATCAAACACCTGGCCATGTCCCTATTCTAGCTACCAATGAAGAGCGTAGTCATGGATATCATAGTGGTTGATGTTCCCCCTAAGTTCAGAATGATCCTAACTAGATCTTGGATAAAGAGATTGGGGGGAACCTTGCAGATGGACCTTTCATACACCACCATTCCTGTGTTTGGGGGAGAGCACAGGAGATTTTATAGGGAAGCTCAATTGGCGTACATTATTAGTGATGAAGCAAACCCCACGAACCATCCTATTTTTTCTCTTGACACAAATTTGGGAGCTAGTTTGTTGCAACTCACCAATGCTCATGAACTCACTCTTGAAATAAAAAAGAAGTCCCTTACTCTCTGTGAATTTTCTCCTTCGATTACCTCTGTTTGGAAGATGTTCTTCAATGGAGCCTCTTCTAGAGAAGTAGTCCTTGTTTCACCTATTCAGTAAATTATAACTCTATCCTACAAGTTAGAATTGGAAACTACCAATAATGTGGCAGAATATGAAGCTCTTTTTTTGGGTTTAAGTGATGCAAAGGACATGGGAGTTGAAGAGATATCAGTATTTGGGGATGCTGAGTTAATTGTCCATCAAGTCAAAAATCTCTAACAAGCTAAGCACCCTAGGATAAGAACTTATAGAAATGAAGTGTGGGACTTTGTTGACAATGTTTTCCTAGCTTTCAACATTTCATTTATTCCAAGAGAAGAAAACATCATGGTTGATTCTCTGGTTGTTTCAGCAAGCAATTTCAGAGCCCCCTTTCCACCAAAGCTCAAGTATGACATAGAAGTAAATTACACACCCTCTATACCTGATAATGTCAAGCATTGGAAAGTATTTGAGGATGATCTTGAGATCAAAATATTCCTTGAAACCATTGATGAGTTTTTTGCGCTACATATTGATCAAGATCAGGATTCTGGAAGTAATCCTCATGTTGACGTTTTCCTGAACAAAATCGCTAATCACCATATTGTTCAGTTGCCTAGCAATCACATTCTGAAGGGACTAGTTTCTTTGGAGAGACTATTTGAAAAAAATGATGTGGCAGTGAAAGTTAAAGGATCGGCTAATGATGTTGATGTAGCCGAATGCAACATTGGTACAGAGAAAGAACCCAAATTAGTCAAGATGTCAAGAAGCCTGTCAAATAAACAAAGGACCAAGTATGCTAAGTTGTTAAGAGAGTTTGTTGATGTGTTTGCCTAGACCTATGAAGACCTCAGAACATACGACAAAAGTGTCATTGAGCATAAGATCCCACTGAAGGAGGAGGCCAAACCGTTTAGGAAAAAATTAAGACAGATAAATCCTATGTTGTTGCCTATTATGGAGAAAGAGGTAAAGAATTTGTTGGACACCCAAATCATTTTCCCTTTGATATATTCAGACTAGGTGGCCAACTTGGTCCTGGTGAGAAAGAATAGTGGAGAAATCAGACTTTGTGTCGATTTCAGAAACCTAAACAAAATCTCAAAGAAGGGAAATTACCCTTTGCCAAAGATGGAACACATATTGCAAAGGGTAACAGGTGCATCTAGGATTTCCATGATTGATGGATTTTCTAGCTACAATAAGATCTATGTCTTGCCTGAAGACAAAGAAAAGACAACCTTCACCACTCCTTGGGGCACATTCATGTATGCCAAAATTCCCTTTGGATTGATGAAGGCAAGAGAAACCTTCCAACGAGCCATGGACATCGCTTTCATTGGAGAAAGAGACAAATTTGTGGTCATCTATCTAGATGACATAACAATCTTCTCCAAATCTAATAAATAACATTTTCAACAACTGAGAAAGGTCTTCTCGAAATGCAGAAGGTTTGGTTTCTCCCTAAATCCCAAGAAATCTTTATTTTCCATGCAGGAAGGAAAATTGTTGGGACACATTGTATCAGTTGAGGGGGTCAGGATTGATTCAAGCAGGGTAGAATCTATTCAAGCCTTATCACTTCCCAGATCAAAGAAAGAAGTTCAGTCTTTCCTGGGAAAAATCAATTTTTTGAGAAGGTTTGTTTCAAATTTTGTTGAATTGGTGAAGCATATCACAGCCATGCTCAGGAAGGGGAACGAAGTAAAATGGACTTCCGAGTCCAGAGATTCCTTCAACCAAATCAAGAAGGTACTGATTGAAGCATCTATGCTAATCAGTCCTGATTATTCCAAGGATTTCCTGATTTTTTCCTTTACTTCATTTGATATAGTGGTCGTTGTTTTACTACAAAAGAATGATGCAGGGCTGGAGTAGCCTATTTCTTTTTTCAGCAGAGCACTAAGAGACGTAGAAGACAGATATGAAATCATGGAGAAGCAGGCCTATGCCTTGGTGAAAGCCCTCAAAGCATTCAAAGTCTATGTTTTGCATTCGAAGATCATTGCATACGTTCCTTCAGCTTCTGTGAAGGACATTCTCATTCAACCTGACATAGACGGGAGAAGGAGCAAGTGGATTGCCAAAATCCTTGAATTCAATCTGGAAATAAAACCCACCAAACTAGTTAAAGGACAAGGTTTATCCAAGCTGTTGGTTGAATTTAATTGTAAAGATTTCGGGGTTAACTTCATCAACGCTTGCTCAGAAAATCAGCAGGCTAAAGTGTCTGATAAAATCCCTCAAGACAATCCTCCATTGGCAGAATGCGCCTGGTACAAAGACATTATATATTTCCTGCAAGAGTTAAAGCCCCCTGACGGTATGGGAAAAAACAAGGCAAGAGATTTAAAGCTCAAAGTGATTAGATATTTACTTATTGACCAGGTCTTGTATTGGAAAGACCCTCTAGGTGTTCTTTTGAGATGTTTAGACCCACATGAGGCCCAAAAGATTATGTTTTATTTTCAAGACAGCCTATGTGGGGGACATCAATTCTTGATAACCACGACCTATAAAATTCTCAGGGCAGGGTATTTTTGGCCTACTATGTTCACTGATGTCTGTGCGAAAATTAGAGCTTGTATTAAATGTCAAAAATTTGTTGGGAAGTAGCAGCTAAAGTCCCTGCCATTGAAGCCTATGGTTGCTTCGGGCAATGGGGCCTAGAATTCATTGGGGAAATTCATCCCGCATCAAGAGGTCAACATAGATGGATCCTGACTTCCACATATTATTTTACCAAGTGAATAGAAGCTATCCCCAGAAGGAGTGCTTCTCATAAAGTGATCATTGGTTTTCTGGAGGATATTATAGTAAGGTTTGGTTGTCTGAACGAAATCATCACTGATAATGTTGCATCCTTCAAGGCTGAACCACTCATCAAATTTTGTGAGAAGTTCATAATTTCATTAATCCACTCTACCCCTTACTATCCACAAAGCAATGGATTAGCAGATTCCTCTAACAAAAGCCTGATAAAGATCATCAAAAGACTGTTAGAAGACAACAAGAAAGCATGGGACTCAAAGCTCAAGGTTTCTCTGTGGGATGATAGAGTGACAACAAAGAGATCCCTGGGCATCTCTCCTTTCCAACTTATATATGGGACTGAAGCAGTTTTTCCTTCTCAGCTTGCCCTGCCTGTGGCGAAATTCTTCCAAGACTGCCACAGAGAACTTGACGATATGATCAAAAGAATTCATCAGCTGGTAGAAGTCCAACAGACTAAAGAGCAGGTGATGGACAGAGTGCATGACCTTCAACAGAAAATCAAGCAAGCCTTTGACAGGAAAAGCAGTAAGGATGATTTCCAACTAGGGGATCTAGTACTCAAATGGAATGCACCCAGACAAGACAGGGGCAAGCATGATAAATTTGAAGCCCTTGGATTGGACCCTTCAAAATTTCTGAGACACTTTCAAATAATACTTATAGGTTGCAGAATTTGGAGGGTGACGAAGTTTTTAGTGGCCCTGTAAATGGGCACTTCCTGAAAAAAAATTTCGTTTAAAGCCGGAGTTGGCATCCCACCATTGTAAATATCGTTCATGTTCTATGTTTATTTTGTTTTTAATAGGAGATTCCATAGCCTAAAGCTAAGGCACCAGAACTACTTGTTCTTGGAATCTCGCAGGGAGCATGCCATCCCCTGTGGAGCCAAATGTTATCACATAAACTTGTCAGAGTCTTTTGAATCTGGGTTTTTTGCCTAAGTATGTATTTTTTCCTGTCTCTCCTCCTTTTGCAGACCCAATCGTAAGGTTTTTTCCTTTGGACTTATATTTTTCTTCTTTTTCCTACCTGAGAGGTGTCGTCCCTAAGCCTTTATGTTTTCTCTGAGGTATATCACTTCTCTCTCCTTGTCTTTATCACTGATCCTTTTTCCTTCCTGAGCCCTCAATCATTCATCCAAGTATTTTTTTACAGAGGCCGCAACCATAAGCACAAGCACAACACTTAGAAAAGTTTGATATGGACTTGAATCAAGCGAGCGAGCAAGTTCAGTTTGGCGGAGGGAATTTCATTTCAAAGTTCAGAGATCAACGACAAATTATAAGTGCAGGAATCAGGAGTTCCAAACATTGTTGAAGTTGTTTGTAAAAGATCTGAATCGTCGAAACCCGAAATCAACAGGAGTCGTCCGATCCAGCAGGACGTGTGGCACCAGATCCGAACCACAAAGAAAGTCATTTCGGGAAAATCGAAGTAAGGAGTGCATAGATTACCCGAGTCCTGAAATGTCGATATTCATCTGGGTCGTCCGATTTAGCGGGGATGCGTCTCACTTGATCCGAGAAATCACAATTTTGCGAATCGGTGGTTTGAGCATGGAGCACGACACGAAGTCGCGAAACACCTAGGAATTAGGCCCGTGGTCACTGCCCATAGTTATATGGAGAGTGCGGATATAAAGAAGGGCATGCGCCTATTGGGCGGCTAGAAACTAAGGTTATTTGGGGAGACGATCGTGGCCATCAAATTCAAAGTACGTCCGACCGTCGAGATGGATGGGCCTTTTCACAAGTTCAAGTATCGGGATATTTGGAATCGAATGGAGTGAAGATTCCTGAAATGCAAAGTCCTAAAATTTCACAAAAAAGAAGCCCCAGGTCATGACCTGAGGTCACATGAAGCGATGGATAGGAGCCACTCCAGAAGCCGAGGGCACCCGTATTTTCACAGGGGAAGATCTATGTGGTCTCAAGGCACTAGGCTTGACTCAGAAGAGTCATGAGCGTCTCCTGGAGAATTCATGGGTGTCAGGCTCCATCCCAATCCCAATGAAAGTAGTTAATGGAAATGGGGGAGGTTTTTGAAACCTCATCTCACCCCATAAATGGAAAGCATGGAAGAACTAGCTGTGGAGGCAGACTGTCAGATGAAATTTCCCCTGTCAACAAATTCTCCTGCAAAGCCCATATTGATCTGAGATCGCGTCTAACAGAAGAACGCAAGTGTAGACTGACAGAAGAAGATGCAGATGCAAAACTTTGATTGTAGTGGCCAGGTCACATTTCTGGTGGTGGCAACTGTTCTGAGTATAAATACTCAATTTTGATATTTTGTTAGGGTCGATGGTTGAGCTAAGCTCCCGTATTGTAAATTTTTAATGAAGCCTCTGGTTCTTTGGTTATGTGTTTCCTTTTGATATTTCTTGTTTAATTATAGACAACTTTATTATCATCTCTTTTGCTTCTGATATTGAAAACTCGGGCATGGGTGATCCAGTCGAGTAGTTGTGATTGTATTGTATTGTATGTTTGATTGCAATATTGTTATAACGTTTTCAGTTTCCTGAAGTTTTGGGTTCAAGAGGATCTTGTATTCGAAGCTCTTCCTCCTTAGGTTGCTGGAAGACCCGATGTCCATAGCAGACCTCTACATTTCCTCACCAGTTATTCCCCCTACTCACCCTTTACTACAACTTACCGATTGAACTTAAATCAATACCTCACTTGCTCGTGCATTGCCTGGTTTGGATTTCTGAGTTAAAGCGATATTTTCTTGAGTCTGCGCCCATTTGACCCCCTTTAATTTATTCATTGTGACATACAAACTAATGGGTATTGGGATTACCTCTTCTGAAATTGAGAGGTGACTTCTAGTTCTAACAACTTCCATCACTAATAATATAAGTCGGTTGTTATTCTCTATATAGTCTTCTATGTTCACCCCCAAATACAGGTATTGTGGCATAGGAGAGGTCTATTTGCAATGTTCCTCCCAATCTCTTAATCCATGATCTGGAAAATAACGTCCCGAACTTAAGGGGAACATATGCAACAACTATATCCATCACTATACTCTTCATGGGAAATTGGAAAAGGGTAACAACCAAATCTTTGATCACCCCAAGGAATTTCACTTTCCTTGAATCAAAAGAATATAGATAATGATACACTTTAGTGATCTCTAGACCAAGTTCATCCATTACATATTTAGGCATTAAGTTATGGGACGCACCTGAGTCCATCAATTAGTTGTGTAAGATCTTGTCATGTACATTCAATGAGTTATAAAAAGGAGGGGAAGACGCAACCCTATCTTCTATTAAGGGCCCTAATGTCACTGTAGGTTTTTCATCTTGCAAATTCACTGAATCTGTTGGATGGGAAGAAAAATCAGACTGCAACATTTTAGAAATGGACTTCTTTAAATCTTCATTCTTTATCAACTCTAAGAATGGGACTGGAATTTTGATCTTCTGAATTTCATTTTCAAAGTTAAAAGAAGACAGGGATTTCAAAATTTATTTTACTTCTTGGATAGGGGATTTAACCACATGTTGATTATTTTGTTCTTCATTTCCTTTCTTTGGTGCAACCACTGTTTTAGTAGAGGGGTCTGATTTTTTAGGCTGATTTGATGTACTAGGATTTCCCTCTTTCTGTTTTGACCTCAAGTTGTACTTATTCTGATTTTCATTCATTTTCTCTCCCTTGCTTAACTCATTTAGTTGGTTGTTCATCAGGGACTCTTCATAAGCAGATTGAGTTAGGTGGGGAGAAGTAGATGTGTCTCCTAGACAGTGAATTTATTGATCAATGTCCTCCTCTTCTCCTTCTTAATCACCAACCAAATTGTTTTGAAGAGGATTCTGAACCTTTTGATCATCTCTATTCCTCTGATCTCTTTGAAGAATTTGAGGAGCATTATTTTGTCTTATGAAATTATTTGTTTTTCCAAAATCTTGTGTGTTCTTGTTTGCTTGTCTCCCCTCTAATTTTGGTTTTTCCATTTCTGCAAAAAGGGATTTGACTAACTTGGTCAATTCATCTACTTGAGGGTTAGTTGTTGAAGCATCAGAGGTGGAAGCTTATGCCTTTTGTTTCCTCCTATCCCTATCATATTTGTCTCTTAATTTTTCTGCAACCAATATGTTTGATTCCACTTCTAGGGAAACATCTTGCATGTGAGCTAGTCAAGTAGATCTTCTCTCTATTAATAGAAGACAAAACTCAAGATCAAATGCACTAGCATAGGTTATCCTGGAAAAGGTTTCAATAGGTTTGATCTCTGTAGGAATTTTATTATACATTTTGTTGAACCTTTTGAAAAAGTATGATACTGATTCACCTTCTTTTCTTTTGAGAGAACCAAATTCAGTGATATAGTACATAAATTCCTTCTTGTCCCCCAATGCATTAAAAAGGAGTCATCAAGGGATTCAATCCCAGCAACTGATCCATGAGGTAAACCCATAAACCATTTTATGGATTCACCATCGAGGCTTTATACAAAAACTCTCATCCACACATCCTCATTTTCAATGTTTAGATTATCATCATAGCTATAGAAAGCTGCAAGGTGTTCCTTTGCAGTTATGTCCTCTTCTCCTGTGAAATTGTGCATATAATTTAGGTAATCTCCTACTAGGAGAGCATTCATAGGCCGAGGAAACACTAGAGGAGAATATCTAGCAGCCACAATGGAATCCATCCTATTCCGAGGTGGGTTTGCACCTACCATTGGATTAGGAAGAGGAAGATTATGAGTCCTAGGGGAAGTGGGAGGTGATTTGATAGGAAAAGTTGAAAATTGAATCTCAAGTATTTTAGGTAAAGGAAGAGTATAACATGGAGGAGTTTTAGTTTTAACAAAAATTGGGTGGGTCTTGGAGGAGGATGGGGAAAAATCAGTTCCCTCTTCTTTGTTCACAAAAAATTTGAAATAATGGGGAGAAGGAGAACCGAGGAGGGGAAATTCCTCTAGACTCTCAAGCCTAAACCAATTTACAATCTCAGGGGATGCAAAAACATCAAAATTCTCAAGACTTTATTATTTCAACTAGGGAGAAAAAGATGGGTATTCAACAAGAAATTCTCCTATTTTAAAATCTTCATAAGATTTAACAGTAGGTAATTTAGAAATGCTAGATACAACTATTGGTGTTTGAAAAATAGAGTCAGGTAAGTTCCCAACAGTACCTGAGAAAATAGCTAAAGAGGCTCCTTGTGAAGCTTTTCATTTCTTGATAATATTTTCTAGGTCAGCTTAAGGTGCAGCCAAAGGTAAATGTGGAGTGGACCTCATGTGTCTACCTTTGGGAGCCACAACTAAAACAATGGAGTCGCTAGGTGTAATCTGCAATGTTCAGTTTATTGATCAATGTGCACCTCAGAATCAATATTTTCTCTGTCATACAACCCATGGAAAAGTCTTCAATATGTTCCCCGGAAATGACTCCAAGAATGTTAGCACTGAAAGTCACACTTTGAATGCTAAAGTGTAAGCTCAACACTCATCAGTAAGTTTAAAGATAATTTTTTATGATAAGGTGGCGAATGGATAAAAATTTAGTATAACAGTGTCAATCACGGTAATTTCCAAATAAAATGCACTAGAAAATGAGGTTTTGAGTAACTTAGATTAGGGTTTAAAGAATAATATGGATAGGGGGAGACTTCAGTAAGAAAGGTGAAATATATCTACCATTCACATCAGGTAATACTAGTAGGTATATGAAGAAAACCTTCTGAAACAAGAACTTCTTTAATCAAAAGAGAAACCTTGATAAAATCATAAACAACCTCACAACAAGTCCTTCGTTGCAATACAGATACAATAAGATCAATTGAAACCTTCAAGAGACTGCAAATTAGAGTAAGACAGAAACAAGATGACAGGGAAAAACATTGATTTCTATTAGCCAAAAAGTCTCAGGCCTGGTACATTTTATCTGGAACTTACTATGATTGACAATGTTTTACTGAGTTTTTATCCATTCACCACCTTATCATAAAAACATATCTTTAAACTTACTGATGGGTGTTGAGATTACACTTTAGCAATCAAAGTGTGACTTTATGTGCTCACGGTAACCTCCATGGAATTTGTAAGATAACCTGCCTGAGACAAGAGAAACAAGAGAAAAAGTATTTCCAATATAATAACATTTTCATAAGAAACTATCTATGGTAACAAGAATAAAGGATAATTTCATTGTAATCTTCATAATATTACCAAGGTGACCTGCTTGGAAGAAAAACAAGAAATATCTCCTAGAGAAGATGTTAGTTCATCTTGCAAACAAGTACAATAAGCATTTATATCAATAGTACTCACATGCTACCAAGTATT
>JZKD02S0947156.1:0-13790 GCA_000966675.3 Picea glauca | reverse complement strand
CTCTTTTTGTGCACTCTAAATGGTTTATAATCCTCGTTGCATTTTCACCTTCTGCAGCTTCGTCTTGTATTTTCAACTTCTGCAGCTCCTCCTTATTGGATTTTCAACTTTTGCAACTCTGTATTATAGAAGAAGGGAGCAGTTGCATTTTCCCCTTTTGTAGCTCTGTCTTGTAGAAGGAGGGACAGTCATGTAGAAGAAGAGACACAACATGTAACATATCGGTGTACAATTCGTCATCTTGTAGAAGAAGGACCCTGTTGCATTTTCCCCTTCTGCAACTTCGTTGTCTTGTAGAAGAAGGTCCTCGTTGCATTTTCCCCTTCTGCGGCGTCTTCTTGTAGAAGAAGGGACACAACAGGTAACATATCAGTGTGCAATTCTCAAATCTAGAATCAAACTACATCAACTATCTTCTAGTGAGTACCATTACAATTAAAAATTTGAACTTTTCTTTTAAAATTGTTGTCGGGTTATGAAGTAAAATTGTTGTTTGGTTATGAATTAGCAAGCAGTAAAAAGCTAAAGCTAAATTTTTTTATCTTTCCATTTTAACGATGCATGCTTCAAAATTTGCTCAAAAGTTTAAGTAGAGAATTTCAAAACTGACCTTTAATTTCCTCCTTGCATATCCTCCAATCATCTACTCAGACATTAAATCCTCCAACATTTTACGCATAGAAAATTTTAGGGCCAGAGGTGAACCCCTATATGAGATGAGGCTAAACGGAACTCCCCAATACTTCACCTCATGATTTCAAAAGTACTCAATTGCTCGAATTTGCATTTGACAATCTCAACTTAGACATATTTAAGTGCTTGAATTATATGAGTGGAATCTTGACATGGTATCTTTCCTTCCCTGTATGGTGACCCATGGTAGTAATGAAATGATGAAAAATTCCATCTACGTTCACCATCCCTCATGCTATTTACTCTGTACCAAAAACTTTGTCTATAGCTATGTCCAGTAAGCGTGTATCTCTACTCATAAATCATTGAATCCACACCGCTTGTTCAGAACCCAAAACTATGTGTTCTTTGAAGGCCGAGTCCATCACTAGTTGTTTTCTATGAAGGCCAGGCCCAATGCCTCACCAAATATTATTGATCATTCTTCATATCAAAAAAGGAAGGGGGAATTCAACCAAAGGAAATCACCATATCAGATTTGTTGAGGTTAAACAATCAATGTCTAGTGGGAAGTTTTAGAATATAAAATCCATGCATCAAGGACATACAAATAAATAGTGGTTATATCAAAGCACCTTGAGAACTCATACTTGGTTCAAATATTCCTAGGACACATTGCCACGGTAATGTGGAATCCATTGGAGTTAACTATCACATCTGAGACTTGGTGAATATCTAGATAACCCAACATAATTTTATTAGAATGTCTGATAGACCAATTGGTCTGAGGGAAGAGTAAATAATTCATGCATTCATTTATTATGCTATTTGTTTATTTAGCTACTTGAACATTATCTGGCCCTTTGTTGAGAAGAAAGTCAATAACCTCTGAAACAGAGAGACCAATTGGTCTAAGGGTTGACTAAATAAATCATCCATTCTTTTAATCTGCTCGTTGTTGTTTTGTCTACTTGAACACTAACTGGCCCACAATTGAGAAGAAAGGGAATAGCCTCTGAAAACTAACCCTTTGTTGAGAAGAAAGTGAATAAACTATGAATCTTTTTGTGATATTATGTATCATGTTCTTTTGTTCTTTTGAGTTCACATATTTTATGTAATATTGAAATTATGGAGCTTAGGTTGTTTTGTATGCAATGCAAGTTCAATATCTCGAAAATATGTGTTGGATTCATCGAGATTCTATTCATAAAAAAAATAATGCATATGAGAAAAAATCTTGGACAAAAGTGACATATTTTAGTGACATTCACAGTGCATCCATGTTGGGTGAAAATGAATTTGTGAAGGCTTCCAAAGAGAAGATACCACTACATTTGCACAAGTAAGGGAGGGCCTGGTATATAATAGGGCTTCGCATGCTTAGCTAGTTCTTCCTTGTAAGTGAGAACCTTACTATTGTTTTTGACCCCATACTCAACCGATGACAAAAGAAGATGCATCGGTATGCACCGTTCTTAATCAAATTGGTGCCACTGACTGGTGTCCAATATCTAAAGTTTCCTGGCACTTCATGGAATTGAACAGAGAACCAATTCCATTTGTGCTCTTTCTTCAACAACTCTATAAATAGAATCCAAAACATTGGTGCACATCATTTTTGTGGGTATCTCCCAATTTGGAATTATACTTCTGTAATATCTGTCTCTCCTTCATCGACCATGTGCCCAAGAAAATGCATTACCTCATGTGAAAAATACACTCCCCTTCTTAACGTGCAGGTCATCCTCAATTGAGGAAGTGTCTTGGGGGATTACTGCACACAACAAACACCTTTGAAGAGACTATCTGCATGTAATACACTTTTCATATAAATATATCTATTATGAAACAAATGTAAGGTATTATGAAATGATTATGTAAAATAATTTTATAAAATTTTATTAATATTAATTTGATTAAATTTAAATAAAGTTGAATAAGAAATTTAAAAATATTGATTTTTTCTCATTATTAATTTTTACAAAGTTGATGAAGAAAACATTCAATGATAAAAAAAAATTCAATCATTAGAAACAATTATAATAATAGATTATTTTATTTGTTTAATAATTATGGTTAGAAAAACTCATTCTAAAATGTTAGGCTTCATAGGTAATTAAATTTTAAAAAAGATGGTTTTTTTAGATAACATATATTAAGGAAAACCTTTCAAGCACTTCTTCTCATTTTGAGGTTGATGTAAATGGTAAAATTTAAATTATCTAAGTTATAATGGCTAAGTTAACAACTGATGAATCATAAATAACTCATTAACAATCAACTTACTAAGAGCAGCATGTCACAAAGTGAGATTTGAACTCATGTGAGAGGGGAACAATTATCCTCACAACCACTCCAGTTACATGCAATTGACATAAAAAAGAGAGCTTATCATAATAGTTTTATAATTTGAAGGATTCATTTTGCTAATACTTTTATAAATATGAATAATAAGGGTTTCGATCCAAATATTAAAAAAAGCCTTCTATGATGAAATTAATCATACTAAGATGGTTCCATTTTTAGAATTACAAAGTTGTTTATAGGTAATTAAGTAATCAAATAATAAATATTATCATAACACTTTTATAATTTGGAAGATTGTTTCTATCAACACTTTTTAAAATGTGAATAATAAGTTTTTTGGTCTAAATATTGGGAAATATTTTATGTTCAAATATTAGAAAAACCTTTTATGACTACTAAGTAAAAGTTTGTGAGAGTGAGGAATAAGAATATAGTGTTCAATATTTAAAATTTCCCCTTGATAACCTTAAATGTCTTTATCTTTCATTTTTGAAAGACAATGTCAAACTCAATGTCTTTTCTAGTGAAAAAAAAAAATTGCCATAAAAAAGGTTTGGTTGTCAATTAAAAACTTAGGAGATTCATGTAATTTGCATCTACAGTGCTACAAGAGTCATCCTAACACCATTTTCCATTCGTATCCCTATAAGAATTTTGTGACATCTTATTGTGCTCACAACAATCAATTCATGAGTGCAATTCAATTAAGGAACATTGTTTCAAAGAAACCAACATTCTTCGTGATTTGAGTGCATATAGTCTTCCCCTATCAATTTGTTTGCTTCTTTGATAATATCCTCCATCCCTTCCTATTGATGTGGGAAAATTTCCCTTCAACAAACAAGGGTACTCCCTGGTATAAAGTCCCAATTCAACCTCACATTGTTTGGGATAGGAGACCCATCCATATTCTAGCCCAACAACCATTACTTAAAATGAAGGGAGTTGGTTATGAAATGAAGAATGTAGTTTGCAATATGTTTTTATTCTTTTTTTTTCCAAAGAAAGTTTCTCATAAAACCCATTGAATACTTCTCCATGATCCATGGATGGTAAGCAGGGCAAACCGTAGTACCAAGTAGCATGAGAGTCGAACCTTTGACCTCCCTGAATTCAAGGGAGATCATGTGTGTCTGGCATCAAGACCAATTGAGATAACGCTTGGGGCTCAATATGTTGTTATTCTATGTGGAGAAAGTAAACTAATATAACCTATCCTAGCTAGGGGGGAAATTAAGTAAGCATATAAAAGGTTAG
Source organism: Picea glauca (assembly GCA_000966675.3). NCBI lineage: Eukaryota > Viridiplantae > Streptophyta > Pinopsida > Pinales > Pinaceae > Picea > Picea glauca. The sequence goes on along the minus strand of JZKD02S0947156.1, from coordinate 9,590 downwards.
TTACAAATTCTTGCATATACTTAAGAAATAGATAGTTGTTAGAGAAAAGTGGAAATATATAAACACAAATGGTAAATGTAAAAAAAGCAGACTATAATAGCAAACCATTCACAACCATCAATCTACCATCTCAAATTAATAAATATCAGATGAGAAATATAAATGTAAAATCTATACACTTCAATGAAGAATAGTCAACATATGAACAATATAACCTTACAATGGTATCAATGATAACATTAACACTAGAAACAATTCACAAAGAATCCATCATAAAACCATTGCCCCTCTTCAAAATTTGGCCCTCGGGGCTTCTTCTCATTAAATTTCTTGAATCAGATCTCAAAATTACAAAAAACAAGAGCTCTTGATACAAGATTCTTCTGGACATATATAGTCTACAAGTTGCAACTACTTCTTGGGACTTCTTGTATTCCCTTTGATAGTTACAACCTTTTCAACTTCCTCTATTTTGTCCTTTTCCTAAGACTATTTGAAATTGAAAATATTTACAAGCAACTATAGTTGGATTTGTTCTTTTTCCTTTATTTACATTGCCCAAACCTAATGTTGGGAAGATATTTCTAAGACTTGCATATTGATTTGTTCTAGAGAGACTTCATATGATACTAAATCTCTGGACATGGGGCCCATCTCTCTTTTTAATGTGATGAAAAAGGAATTGATTGAGTTTATACCTTTGGAGGGCCCAACAATATGCTCTTTCAATGTATCCTTTGTGATATTGGAAACCATCCCAATCGTAATTCCTCTATTGTTAATATTGTCCTCCAATTCTATCAAAATTTCATCTATGGGCTTGGGTGCACCCATATCTCCAAGTTGTGGAAGATGTAATATCCCAATCACCTTTTCAACATATGTGTATAAATGCTTCTTGTTGTTGATTGATGTGGATATGTCTCATTCAATCATTGTGTCATTTGTATGGTATCTTGTTGGGACTGCATAGATTAGCTAGTTTTAGTTATCATTCATCTTTGGCAAGTCTTTAGGTGTGCTCTTGTCTTTTGCTTGCCATTTTTTTAGATTGTCCATAGAAAGATGAACTCCATAAAGAAACACCTTCTTGTCCTTGACCTTGTCTAGTATTTTGAGGAATTTTGTAAACATGTCTTGGAATTATTTAAGGCTCATGTACATTTGTCACTAAGGTGTTTTTAGCTCCTCTTGTAATTCAAAAGAGAAAGCTATGAATTCTACAAAATTAATCTTGTTTCCTTTATAGCGATTCACTTCCTTCTCTAGTTCCTGGATCCTCAATCCATGTTCTTCAATCTCTTGAGCCATATTTGTAATGTTAAGCTTCGAGGCTTATGAGAATGCTAACCTAGCTAATTCCAAGGCTACAAGGTCTCTCTTGGTATCTTCCACAAGAAGGGTTTATGTGGTTATTGTGAGGGTTGGGACTCTTAGTAAATTCAACTTCTCGTGGGATTATTTCACAACCCTTCCCCTTGCTTTGTAAAAAATGAAAGAACTAAGGATTTCCACTTTGTTTGATTTGGAAGGGGTGAATGCACTCAATCCAAGCTCTCCCAGTGGGAAGTGGCCTCCTATCATTGTGGTTCTTGGAGTGTTGAAAGAATTTTTTGAAGGGCGAGTATCCATGGGATGGTTTTTTGTGCCTCTTCTTCTTTCTTATTTTCCTCTTATTATTTTTCAATTCTTTCTTCCTCCTCCTTCCTCAATCTCTCTTGTTCTTATTCCATCTTCTTTCTCTCTTCTTCCTCCTATCTTTTCTTTTCTTCCTCTTGTTGAAGCCTTAGAGCTTCAACCTCTTTATTTGTTTTCTCCTCTAGTTCTTCCTTCTGAAGCCTTAGTGCTTCAACCTCCTTTTCTAACCTTTCCTTCTCTACCACTACTTTAGATACAACCTCTTTTTCAAACTTTCCTTCTTTTTTGTTTCTTTAGCTACATCCTCTTTTTCCAACCTTTCCCTCTCCAAGCATTCCCTTTCTAGTCTTTCTCTTCTTTCCTTGGAGCCACTTCAATTATGAAAATAACCTCATTTATAGAGACAACACTTTTTCATAGAGGCCTCTTCCTTCCACACCTCCTTATAATAGGGACACTTGTACTTACATGTTCGATAGTGTTAGTTGATGACATCCAATGGGTCATGTCGTCGGAATATTTTATCCCCAAAATGGAAGGTTGTTAGGTTTTTTGTTTATGCCCCTACCTCCTTGATGCCTTTGAAATTATAGGATCCCACATAGAAGGGAAGTCAAGGCCAAGGGGATCTCTTATCTTGTGCCATAGCCGCTCCAACTCCGTGTATGGGTGTTTGATATGCAATCTCTTGGAGGGCCAATTTTTCTCGTATGAAATTGGGTAGTAGATGAGGAGCCTTAGTAGCTCCAAAGAATCTAATGTATGTTCCCCTCTCAATTACATACTAGTCACCTACTTTTCCAATAGCCTACATTGATTTCTATGACATTTTTTTGTTGGCACACAGAACAATAGTTGATATAAGGAAGCTATAAACTACTCACAAATTTGAGTGTAATGAATTCGATACTTGTGCTCCCACAGATTTTAGCAATAGAAGTGTATTGGTGGATTGCTAGATTTTTATTACCAACCCATCCATAGGAAGGTGTTGACAACGCAATTGGTGTCCAACATATACGAGGCCATGTAGAAGGTTGGATGCATTCCAAGGCAATATGTTTGGCTATGGAGATGGCCTAAATCATGGCATTAGAGAGAATTTCTTCACAGTTGAATATTGTGTGTGTCTTGGTGACTACATAAATGAAAGGCACCCATGATTCTCTAAACTTGGTGGCATCCTCATCACCATATAACATGCTTAGAAGAGTTTATTTGATCTTGTATGGCATTCTTAGTAGGCTAGTTGGATATGTACCTATTCTCTTGGGTTTGAATAGTTTTCCAGGTGCCCACCATCTCTTCATGATATCTTTGAAATTCAAGGGGAATTGTAGCATAATTCATCATTGAGATTAGCTTCTATTGTAGGAAACTTGTAGCATATGTAGGAGGAATAAGTATGAAATGAAGCAATTTATTTTCCATTGGTGTCCCGAATTATCCTATGATCAATTTCTATCCAGTTGATGAGTTGGGAAAACACAATAGGATGGGAAACTACCTTGTGCAATTGTGAGTGTTTGGTGGATTGGTAAACCCCTTCATCTAGATTGGTCTCTCAAGGAAGGAGTGACATTTTTGGATATGTCTCTTCTAGGAACATCTAGTACAGTTATTTCCACTTAAAGACTATGCCAAGTTCCATGCAACACTTTGTGTCAACATAGGTTGGTCGTAGGATACTAAAATATATTTCCATATTGGCCTCCTTGTGATCTAGGATCATCTAAATTATGGGTTCCTTTTGCTTCCTAGCTTTCTTAGAAGCCATATTGGAATCATGCAGCTCATCCATATCAACAACAACAAGCATTAATAATGTTGGCTCAAAATAAATAAAATGCTTGTATGGAAATGGTAAACAAGGGTTTGGTAGGCTCTTATATCCCAGTGTTAGTTATTCTAGGTGAAAATTATGTTCTGGAGAAGGCCATTTCAGTGTATCCCTTAGAAAAATTTGTGTTAGTCATAGTTCATGCCGAGGAGAGTTTATGTGAACTTAGGCTTGAGCTGGAGAAGGGAAAAGGAAAATCATTCTTTGTGGGTTTTGATTGCAAGTTTGAGTTTGGGGAAACCTTTTCATTGTTTGTCTCATGCAAAGGGATATTGGTGGCAAATGTGTTTATAAAGGATTAAACAATTCCATTTATTCTCCCAAGTAATTCAACCATAAGATGTTGGGGGTTTTTATTTGCTCCTTAAATTTTATATATTCATTGAAAGAAATATCAATGGGCATACAAAGTTGCAACCTTCATTTGTTTCATGGGTTGTATGGTTTTTTGGGATAGAATCAAAGGGATTAAGGATTCTCTTGGTCATTGGATGCATTTCGATTATATGAGGAGGAAAATAGAAGAGAATTCCCTGATGGAAAAGGGGAATTATCTACTAACCCTCGACAACTAGAAATAATTTAGGTTTGGTTGGTTGGTAAAAGGGCCTTCGCTGACACTTGGGTTTAGTTGTGGGTTTCATCAATGTTTGATAGTTGTACATAAGACTTGAGTTGATGTAAGGGAATAAAATCCCTACTTTATCCTTTTACTTGGTCATTTGGGAGATTCTATGGCCAAGTGGTAGGAGAGAAGTGATTAAAAGATAGATATTTTTTTTTAAACCAATAGAAGTTGTAAAACAAAATAACTTTAACTCATACCATGTTGGAAGGAGGTACATACCTGGAGGAAGGTAATTGGGAGGTTTGGTGAGGATTCATATGATTTTCGTGGCATATTTCTGAATCTATGTGCACCTGGTAACTTGAACGATATCAAAGTTCTTGAGAACGGTAAAGAAATGAGGTAGAATGGTAGGAAATGAGCCAATTCCCTTTTTATAACCAAAAATAACCTTTTCTTCCATTTTTCAAACCTTTTAACATGTCAAATCAAAGTGTCACACTTGCGGAAGTTTTAGTGAGGTGCGATATAGGCTTAATATCATGATACGGGGAAAGTTGTTGAGATCACAACATATTTCATCTTGGGAAAGTTTCTTGGCATGCAACAAATGAAACCTATTGCATCGAGAGAAGTTTTTCTTGAGTATGATAAAGGGAACTTGTCACATTGTTTGAGATTTTGGTGAGTTGCAATGTGTCACCAAGTAAAGTGTTTTCAAGTGTGATACATTGTGAAAGATCAAAAATTCGAGAGGTACAATATGTCGTACTAAAAACCACTTTCTATCTAATGTGTCATGGCCTTGGAAGTTTTCATGCAATGTGGTTTATTGCAAGGGAAAGTGTTTTTGAGTGCAATACATCGTGAGGTACAAAAAAATTGAGAGGTGCAATATGCAAAGTTTTCTGAAACTTATTAAATCGTTCTATGTTGTAGAGAAAATAAGTTTATATGTGACATAGTGTATTGCACCAAAAATTAATTTTATTGTGATGTATCACACCAAAGTGAACTTTTCATGCCATGTGATAAAGGAAAATTTCACAAGTTTTGAAGGCTGCATTGAGGTTAAAAAAATGCTCAAAAGTTCAAAAGAAGAGATCAAAAGCAACTTTTAAGACTTGATTATATCTAATAAGAGTGTCCAAGACTCATTATATGAAAAATATTCTAAGTTGTGTGATCTATTCAAACACAAGTCCATGAAATCTTGAAAGTCATAAAATAAAAGAAGGAGCCCCAATCCATTTTGCCTTCATCAAATGGCATAGACAAAAATAGTATCATGGGGAAGTTGTTGCTTGCTCAACACTTCCCTCAACTAAGACCCTTTTTTTTACTTACTTAATATGTGTTTCTAAAATGTTCATCTCATCCAAAAGTCTTAAGAACGCATCTCCATTGTTGTTCAAGGCCATGCACTAGGATTGTGCACTATCCAAATCCTTCCACGTGCATTTTCTTGATCATTAGGTTGAACATCTCTATCAAGTTCTAAAAATCCATCCCATTATGCAATATACTGTTTGCAGCCAATTCAATTTTTTCTATTGTCCTATAAGTTGCCTACACCTATGTCTTCCGAACTTCAAATTGTCGTCGCATTTTTCAAATAGACGATATTTTCATTTCTTGCGACACTTGTAAATTTGTGTCCATTAAGTTTTCACGACTATAAGCATGAAAAATTCTCCTTTCGAGGTCACATTTCGATCACTATCTGAATTGTCGTCATCTTTTTATTCATATTTTCTATGACACTTACCTTTGGTTTATCGTTATGTGGCTGAAAAGATTTTTAAACTATGCCCATTTGGACATTCTTACTTTGATTGCGTAACTTGATTTTATTAAACTTATGAGGCATTGAGCATGTGGGTTTATACTTGATTCTATGAATTGCATAAGGGTCATGATTTATTTTTGTTTTTATATACGATATGATCCTTATAATAATCTTTTTATGGCTCTTGGCTTGTAAGTTTTATAAGTGGAAATTGGCACAATGGTTTAAAACTTTTGATTAAACATTTATGCAATGGCACATGGTTAACACCCAGTGTTGGTTTCACATTGAATGACAATGGTTTGAAAAACTATAGTTAATGGCACGTTGGCATATCACTCACCGTTTGATTCTTTGGTTGGCCGAATGATAAGGTTTTGAACTATGCTATGATTGATTGAATAGATGTGGAATTCGTCGGTTGTACTTTACCATAAATATTATGCATGGCGGTGAATAACTCCACCACCCTCGCATGCGCACATTAATGCTTCCCCTTTGATCATTCATTGTTGTTAGACCAAATGACTCTGCTCCTRTGCATTGGTGAATTCAACCCAAACCCTTACCATGTGCTCGCACCATGGCCCCGGTCATCTGASCTAAACCCAATGGCAGYCAGGCTCTGTTGATGTTTGACAGTGCCCGCAGTGACCTCGAGGAAAATGGGTGGCTTCCGTTTATACAAAAATTCAAGGGTTTTAACCTCTGCGTAACTCGACAATTCGCCATGACCTTTGATGGCTGTCGAGCCAAGGTTGGTGATATTCAATTGGAAATTGATGAGCATTTCATCAGTCTTTCTATGGGTTTTCCTGCCACTGGACAACGATGGTCCAAGAATTGAAAAGTAGAGGAGGTCCCTTGGACACTGCTCTTCCAGTCACGTAAATTTATCTCCTATGATAAAGGTTTTCCTATGACCATGCTTAAACAGCGTTGGCATGATTTATTGATGATAATCAAACAGTTTATCACCTACGAAGGTTGGTACGGGTTTGTTTTCTTACACCACCTTCGTTTGCTTATGGTTTTTATGGGTTATCAGCTCAATATGCCCTATTATTTGCATAGAAGCCTGTTTAAAATGTCAAAGAAGTACAAAAGTAACTAGGCTGATAGTAGCCTTTTTCATTATGGGCTGGTTAAGATTATTGTGGTTTGTCATTTGAGTCTACGCGGAGATTGTTGGAGCAATTTCCTTGCTCGGAATGATTTTGAGGATTCGAACCCTCCACAGATTGAAAAACTTGTGGTGAGCGAGGACAATTCTGTACCCCCAGTACCCTACAGCATCCTTCTACCTAAACCCTTGGCTGACTCACCTATCGACCTACCCCACTCTGTGACTAAGGGTGTTGAGACTGTTAAGCCTATGGGTAAAAAGCCTAAGGCGAAACCCACTGTGGACGCCAAAGGAAAAAAGAATTCCCATTTGATTTCGCAGATGGAAAGATATAAGCCAAAACCCCCTGTCAATCCAAACCCGATCGTGTTGAGTGAGGACTCTGATTCGGAAGTGGAGAATTTCTTGGCTAGCAAATACCCCTATTCGCAAGGTTTGTGTGTCGAACCCTCGTATGACTTTGTGAAAACCTACCCCCTTGCCTATAGGATGACCCTAACTACCCTGGCATTAAGCTGCCTTGTGAAGCCCCAGGTCATTTATCCAAACCCTCTCCTACTCTGTCTAAACCTACAGTGCCACCCTGTGATCAATGCAGCTCGTGGTTAGAGAGATATTATCCTGATGTTCCAATTCTACAGTCAAGAATTCACTCTTTGGAGGACCAGGTTGCACTGCTTACCAGTCAAAAGGCTAAGCTACAAGACACTGATAAAAAAACAAAGGACGACAGGCTCCATCTTGTTTAAAAATGTGGAATCAGCTACAGCAGTCGTGAATTCTAAGTTGGCATAATTTGAGCAGCCTCACACAGGTATGTTTTGATATCGCTTGTTTATATAATGAATTCAAATTTGGTTTTGGATAGCTCTATTTACAGCATTGATTTGCTCTGTCACATTGTATGCATTCCATACATAGCTTTTCTTTGACTAAATGGAAGTTTGTTTTCCCAGTTTAGCTTCGATTGGATTTTCATCGATTTGATTGATCTTGGTGTGGATTTGATTTGTTTGATTTAGCTAAAATGAATGCTCTGCTGTCAATTGAAGTCGTTTGTATCTATTCTAGACAGAAGTTGTTCCTCATATTCAATTTTGAACACAACCACATTTCGTTTCGACTTCGTTATAATGTATACGCTATGATTGGCAACAATTTTGATATGGTTAATTGTTACGGTTTTATGTCCCATATGAATTTCGACCAACAAGAATACAATTCGGATTATTTTCAATATGATTCTGTTAATATGCATCCAAATCGTGAATAGATTCAATTCATAATGGTTATACCCAGCCGGTTAATACGCATTGGTTTACTGTTAGTTCCACCATGTTATCGGTTGGATTCGTAATGGCAATGGATACTCTGTTTGAATTTGATTCATAGAACGAGATTGACTATATCCAGATTCACGATTTATTTCTATAATTAAACTCAGTCGTGATTTGTTTCGATTATTTGCCCATTTTGAAATTATAACTTTTGTTGATTCTATTAAGATTGCGATCACAACTAATCGATCCTGTCTGTTGATTGTGCAAGGATCAATCACAAATTTGGTTGGGTTGATGCTGTCACGTATGATTTCATTTACACATAATCAAAATAGTCTTTCTATCTTTATATTTGATTAAACGATATGAATCTTTTGCTACATCATTATAGCTATAATGAGTGGAAAATGGTTGTGTTGGCTTAGATCATATCACATACGATATGATTTACTATCGATTCCAATTGGATATGAAACAGTCTTGTTACTTTTCGACCCGATTTTATGGTAATAGTAAAACAGATTATTCTTACCCCTGTTTTCGATTGAATCACTTTTGATTATGTTTAATGTTGAAAGATAAAATCATTTGAATCTTGAGTGATTCGTTTTAAATGATCATTGGAAGAAAATTGGTTTTAATTATTTTAAAAGATTTTATTTGATTTCGATTCTGATCCTGTATGTTATTTTAGACTAGCTACAGAATCAGATGATTTTGTAGCTAAGTCTGTAGGATTAGATTTTTATTGTTTTGCTAATCAAATATATTTCTAACTTGTTATTTTTGGTCTATTGCAGATGAATTCGAAATTGCAGTGGATTTGATGAGCAGTTAAAGGATACTTGAGATATTTTACTTGCATTTTAATTCCCTAGTTTAGTTGATTTTGGGAATATCTTCCTAGATTATGTAAACAGTTTGATATTATCCACAAGGAGGTTTTACCCTATGGAAAAACTTATATATACTTATTATTTTTGTAATAATGATCATCCTCATTCGTGGGAGAACAAGGATATGGAATTTTAATACAAACTGAGGCAGAATTTGGTGTTTTGTTACAGCTTTAGCTTCTCATGATATCAATATTTTGTTTCATGTTATGTATAGCAATTTGTATTTGGTTAATGACTACTTTAGCTATCTTAATCATTTGCAAATGATATAATTTAATCACTGTAATCCATATCTGATTTCTTCCAAGCATTTAAAAAACCTAGCAATTGCTTAGTTCAGTTTGTGAATGACAGATTTCTCTTCTTCATAAGTTGAATTATTAAGTATAATTTTTTGCATAATAGGTTTCCCTTATTGCAGAGATTTATAAATCATATAATTGTTATGAT
>JZKD02S0947145.1:0-13790 GCA_000966675.3 Picea glauca | reverse complement strand
GTGAAGGTGGAATCTCTTATGACCAATCCCCCCCCTCACATCCCTCTCTATTCCCTAGTACCCAATCTATCTACTAGAAAATAGTTTAAAGCAACACATTAAGATTCATGCATAGACACTAGCAAAAAAAAATATCATTAAGAAACATATGTGGTTTTGTGCATAAAGAAACATATATCAATCATTCATTAACATATGGGATTCATTCATTCATTAATCATAGACAAAAAATACTTCATCTCAATAATTTTTATCATCAGAAATATGATTTCACAATATGGTACACAATGTGTATAAGAACAAACATTTATTTTTCGGTTTATTTTTGTTTGAAATGAATTCAAAAAGTAGGTTATCAATTCCTTCTTCTCCCTTAGTTGTTCTAGTCTCTGCATGTCTTATTGACGACCTGGTCATGTGCTCACGACGTCGAGGATGCTACAAAGGGGGGCTTGGATCATCATATGCAATAAGAAAGAAATATTAAATTGATATTTTTTGTTATTATTATTACAAATATTTCATTAATAAAAAGAGCATTAGAGTGTTATTTACTTGCTTGAGTAGCAGAGGCAAGCAGAGTAGTTTCAGATGCGGCCATATGTTCCTCTTCTTTTCTAGCCTCATCCTGTAGATGATTTGGAGTTGAAACATGAAAGGTTATAATTAATACACAATTTGCAATTAAATATTTTTAATTATAATCCATACTACATTTTTTATATCACATGAAATACCTACACTATTGAGTTGCACACCACCTTCATTGGGTGGCACTCTACCTTCACTAGGATGTGTTCCGCTAGTGGGGACACTTGTTGTTGGATTACTGAGAGGGGGAGTGAATCAGTAATATAGAAATCTAATCCTTTTTAACCACATTATGCAAGTGTTATTTATTTTTATGATCAACATAGCATTATCATCCAATAAGTTCAGAGTAAATAAAACATAAACGATGAACAATCATAAACATACACCGTACACTAGTATTTTTACGTGGAAACCCAATGTGGGAGAAAAAAATGGAATGTGTTTTCTTATATGTCTTTAAGAATTACATTCATTGGAAGCACCAAGTTCCTTTGTTCTCCAACTACAATTGGAAGGAGGCTCTGACCCCCTATATTTTTAGGCTACAACCTGAGGGAAGATACAACTCCCCAATTTTCCAGCTACAACCAGAAGGATGTTACAACCCCCTATGTTCTCTAGCTACAACCGAAAGGTAGCTACAACCACCTGTCCTTTCCCCGTCCTGCCTCCCTGAAATATGAGTAAGATGATGAAACCACTGTCACAATGTCACTGCGAGATATACCATTGTAAACTTGTACCAACCTGTAGCACTGACCTGTAGCCAACCTATACCACTTCCCTGTAATTACCCTATACCTGCACCGAGTCTGTACCAACAAAAAAATATATATAAATGACCTATTTTTTCTCCAACATGCGTATGTATGATCCTTATCTATACTACAACCCACGTATGTATGCGACCTATCTATATTGCATCCTATGTATGCCTTCTAAAAACTAGGGTTTTCTCTCTTTGAAAACTCTAACCCTCTTCAGCCTTTGTCACATCAACTTGCAACCTGTCACTATGTCTATACTGTAAATATGCCATGTGCATACATCCTCATACATATCCCTTAACCGAAAGTTTCTATATCTCTCTAGTCATGTTCCATACAAGTATAATCAAGAACAAGTATAATAACCCTCACATGAACTAGACATCAAATCCTTTCTAATATACAACCTCTCAATACATCAACCACTTCACAAGTACAACGTCTCAACTATGTACCACAAAAACCCTTAACCATATTCCAAGAAATACAAGATGTGCCTCAACACTAACAAGATGTATCAATGATAAATATTCATTATACCAACATTGTATTTCTATAGATCTGAATTATATAGAAATTCCTATGCAACCACTAATCTCTCTAGGGAAAATCCTCAAACCCTCATAACCATTTCTCAAGTAGACAACAAAATCCAACTACTCATAGAAATAATACATACCTTTTGAACTAGTAGATATATCCGATGTACCTGATCACTGTAGACCTTCCTGGGAACTTGCTTTCAGATTCTAGAAACTTGGCATATTCATCCTCTCAAGTTTCTAGGGATTTACCCTCATTTTCTCTCCCTATTATACTGCTATCCCATGTACATATTCTCCCTGCTCCACTGCAACCCGCGTACACCTAAAAAACTAGGGTTTTTTTCAGTATTTTTTGTAATTCTGAAACTTCCACTGTCAACCCTTCGTGCTACCTCATACTTGCGCAACTTCAGATATATCAATGAGTACCTGCAATAAACCTTACACAATAATAGATATTCAATGCGTTCAATAGGTGCTAATAGAAGAGTCTTTCTCTCTTATTTATATTTCCATGTAGCTTCCTCAAGGGGTTACCTTCTAACCAACTTACCCCAATTTTCTTAGTTTAGGGCTAACCCACTTCTAACCACTTGTCCACTTCTAAACCACTTTGCTATAAATAGTAAATTATCCACTTCTAGTTGCAACTAATTTATTTTTAATTATTTTCTTATTCCAACAACTTAACCCATGATTAACTCCTAGTTTCACTCACTTAACTAGTTAACTTCTTCTAGGAGCTTCTATAATAATTTTGACTTCTTTGACCTTCTAGATAACTCATGAGGGTTCTCCAACTTCACAAGGCCATAAATCTCTAACCATGAGGAGTTATGTGACGTTCCACATATCATTGAAAATGGCATGACATGTACTATCCATATAGATTATTCTTACCTTCAAATACATTAATCTTCATACCATTATACATCAATCAAACTGAAGTCCCTTAACCATACTATTGGGGATACTAGAATTTTCTACCGGACTTGCTTCAAGGGTTGACATCAATGAAAACCAACCCAAATAATCAACAATATTGCCCTTTGGCATTGATGGAAACACTCTGATGCAACACTAAAGTCATATCGCTTATGGTCCCCCTGTGACCATTGCTCCTTCTGGAAGCATGCCTCTATGCTCTCTCTCCAAGAATCTAATTGTCATGCATTTGATTAATCTCTCCCCCTTAGACATCAATGGAAAAGGTAATTATCGGTCTGGGGCTGCTCCCCCTAACTGAACTATCCTTAGGGCTGCTCCCCCTAACTGAACTCTTCTTGAACCTGCTCCCCCAACCTAAGCTATCCTTTGTATGGTTCTTCCTTATGTAAATCTAATACATACAATATAAGCATTCAAAAGAGTTCATTTTGGAGTAGAAATTACTCCGAGTCTCTGGCGAATATACTCAAAATATTCCCTTGGAAAAGGTTTTGTGAAGATATCTGCAACTTATTCCTTTGTTCCCACATATTCAATTCTGATGTTCTTCTCTACAACCTGTTCCCGTAGAAAGTGATACTTTATTGGAATGTGCTTCATCTTGGAGTGAATCAATGGATTCTTTGAGATACTGATAACCCTTGTATTGTCACAATATATAGGAATGAGCTCATCATACTCAACCTATATATATGTCAAAGTTTGTTTCATCCATAGAACCTATGTACAACATGTTGCAACTACAATATACTCTTTTTCGGCTGTAGAAAATGATATTGATGATTGTTTCTTAGTTAGCCAAGATACCAAAACTCACCCAAGTATAATTCCGCTCCATTGGTGCTTCGTCGATCATCAATGAAACCTGACCAATCTGTATCTGTGTAGGAAATAAGTGATATATCCTTTCCTTTTGGATACCATAATCCATATCTTCTGTTCCCTTGAGATATCTGAAAATCCTCTTCACTACTAGAACACGTGATTCCTTTGCTGCTGCTTGAAATTGTGCCACTTTTCCAACTTCCTACATTACATCTGGTTTGGATGTTGTCACATAAATTAAGTTGCCAATCATTTACCTGCACTACCTCTGATCTGTAGACTTTGAATCATCATATTTTCTCAAGTTGCAACTGGTTTGCATAGGAGTGTTAACTAGTTTGCAATCTTCCATTCTGAACCTCTTTAACATTTCTCTGATATACTTAGTTTGAGAAATAAAAATTCCTTGGTTGCTTTGACATATCCGAAGACCCAGAAAGAAGAATAGTTCTCCAAGTAATGAAATTTCAAATTCATTCTGCATATCCTTTGCAAATTTTTGGCTTAACCTGTCATCATCACTTCCAAAAAGAATATCATCAACATAAACTTCAATTAATAAAATACTATCTTGAGTTACCTTGATATAGAGGTTGTTGTCTGCATTTCCTTTTCTGAACCTTGTTGTAGATATCTATCCAATCTAGAGTACCATGCTATGGGAGACTATTTTAGACCATACAAGGCCTTCTTCAACTTGAATAAGTAATCTTCTTGAAAAATGAAATCCTTTTGGTTGCTCAATGTAGACTTCTTCTTCAAGTTCCCCATTCAGAAAGGCTGATTTCACATCCATCTGATACACTTTAATAGTCTTGGAGCATACATAAGCTAAGATCAATCATATTCTTTCCATTTTGGCAACTGGGGAAAATGTCTCTTCAAAGTCGATACCTTCAACCTATGCGTATCCTTTACATACCAATATAGCTTTGTTCCTGGTAACCTATCCATATTCATTCAATTTATTTTTGAAGACCCACTTTGTTCCAATAGCATTCTTGTACCTTGGTCTTGGAACCAATTCCCAAGTGTCATTCTTCTCTATTTGATCCAACTCTTCATTCCTGACCCTTTTCCAGAATTCATCATTGTTGGCTTCTTCAAAACTGTTTGGTTCAATCGAAGATAAGAGTGCTAGGTACAGTTGTTTTGGTGAACAAATGTTTCTTCTAGTCTTAATTCCTGCATCTTTATTCCCAATAATCTGATCCGAAGGATAATTATTTTGAACTTGTTTGCTAGGTGTCTTTGGAGGTACTTGCTGAACTTGATCTTATACTCTATCTAATCTTCTTCATCTTCCCCTTCTGCAACTTCTTCATCCTTTGCTTCTTCTTCGTAAACATGTTCCACCGATTCCTTTTCTTCTTCCTTTAATTTTCGTCCACTTGTTTCATCAATTGTTACATTGATGTTTTCCACAGCTTTGTTGAGCCCTAGATTGTAACACTTGTATGCTTTCCTTGTACTTGAGTAACCAACAAGTACACCTTTTTCCACACGAGAGTCAAACTTTCCTATTCTTCCATCTTCTCTTTTGATGTAGCGTTTGCTTCCGAACACTATGAATTGCTTCACATTTTCTAGTCTTCCTTTCCATAGCTCATAGGGAATTTTTTCACTGATGTTCCTGAGCATTAATCTATTTTGAATGTGAATTGTTGTATGCACTACATGTGTCCAAAAAACATCTATCAACTTGGAACCCATTAACATTGTTTGAACCATTTCCTGTACTGTCATGATCTTTCTTTCAATGACCCCATTCTGTTGAGGTGTCCTAGAAACATAGAATTGCCTTTTTATTCCATGTTTGCTGCAGAATCCATAAATTCCTTTGAAGTAAACTCTACTCCATTATCATATCTCAAACATTTTCTTTTTGAATCCATTTCATTTTCAACCATTTCCTTGTATACCTTGAAGTTTTCAAATGATTTTGACTTATTCCTGAGAAAAAAAATTGCATTTATTCTTGTATAATCATAAACCAATAACATAAAGTATTTCTCACCTTTTAAACCCTTTGTTCTAGTTGATCCAACTAGATCACGATGCACAATTTCTAGTGGTCTTTTCATTGAGTATTCCTTTTATTTGAACATGGTCTTTGTTTGATTTCCTCTTTGACAATGCTTGCATAATGTGTTGGTTGGTTTCGTGATCTGGGGAATTTATTTGTCTACTTCCTTTTTGTTGACTTTGATGAGGTTATCGAAATTTATGTGACCCATTCTTTTGTTCCATAGCCAAAATTCATCTTCCTTTCCTAGACAACACTTTTCATTTCCAATTTCACTTAATACATACATGTTTCTTGAAGTTCTTGCAACTGTTGCAATCAATTTGCCTAATCCTGCTTTTCTTATCTCACACTTTTGTGAATTGAATGTAAGTTTATGACCCTAGTCACACATTTGACTTACACTTAGAAGATTATGTTTCATATATTGCACTAGTAGAACATTTTATACCTTGGTATTCTTGTTTCCAATTATGACTATGCCCTTTCCAATGATTCTATCTGAGTCATCATTTCCAAAAGACACTGATCCATCTCTTTCCTTTCTCAATGTAAGAAAATTGTCTTCATCACCTATCATGTGCTTTGAACAACCACTGTCAACATACCAACCACGTTTCTTGTGTTTAGATTGTAGAGCGAGTGTGCATTCTCCACTTTTAAACTGATCCTGCTTTCTTATCCATATTCTCTATTGAGGGTCCTATCTGTTACTGTTGTTATTATGTTGTGATTCTCTAGGAGGCACTGTCATTCTACAATCTTTGGCCATGTATCCAAAGTTGTTTCACTTGTAGCATTCCACTTCAGTGCTCAATGATTCAAACCTATTGTAGCTTCTTCTCTGTGTTTCATTTTTGGATAACCATTTTGTGCATGAATTTCAAATTTGTTTATGTTCCTGCTATAAGCTCTACAATTTACAACTTTATGTCTAAAATTATTACATGCATAACATAAACCAAAAAATATTGTTTGATACCTAAGACTTTAAGATCTTCTAAAAGGAGTTACTCTTCTAAATCCTTCTTCATCCTGAGGCCTACTTGTTTCTGATTGTGACTGATTCTGAAATCTAAATCTTCTAGGTGGAGGAGTGTCCCTATGATCTTCCCTGTAAAACTTATTATCTCCTTTAACTGTCTCCGCATAACTTATTGGTTATGTTTCTTTATCTGTGGTTTTGGAGCTTGAAACTATTTCTGTCTGATTGTATCCTATCCTGCACTTGTCATGATGTGGCCTTTGACTGTTGATAATATTATCCAAAACCTTTGAGTTGTTCTGCATGTTTTTCTGTTGAAGGTCTTTTCTCAATGTAACAACCTCTGCTTCCAAATTTCCAATGATCCTGTCCTTTTTTCTTTGAGTGCTTCTTTGATTCTTTTGTCTTCTTCTATTTGAACCTTTAACTTAGTTATCATCTACTCTAGCTCTTTAGAGTTTGAATTATGAGTGTCTTCCTTCTTGTCGAGTTATACTTGGAGCTTCTTGTTTTTATTCTTTTCTCTTTTTATAAATTCTATAGCACTCAACAGTTCTTGTCTGTAGTCAAATTATGCCTCTTTATATTTCTCTTCGATGTCTTCCTTATTAGAGTATTCTATTGCCATGAATATAACTCTTTCTATCTCTCTTTCACTGACTTCATCTTCATATGATGAGGAGCCATCTTCTTTGGGGCATAATTTTTTTTTGAAGACTTTCTTTTTTATTTAAAACCTCCTCTTCACTTATTTTATTTTTCTACCATCACAATTAAAACAAATCGATGGAAGCTTACCTTTATATCTGCCATCGGTTCCCTTTTTCAGTCTTCTGACAAAGTTGGCCACTTCCTCATTGTCTTCCGAGATGTCACTATTGCTGCTATATTCTTTTTCCTTTTGCTTTCCCTTTTTGTTTGACTTCTTGCATGCTTTGAATGATGCTTCTTTTATACTTGGATTTTCTTGTTTAGTTCTCATTTCATAGGCTGTGAATATTCCATGTAGTTCATCCATGCTTATTGAGTCTAGATTTTCTCTTTCTTCTAGTGATGAGATCTTAGGATCAAATATCATTGGAAGAGATCTTAGTACCTTTTGAACAATTATAGATTCATCAACTTCGTCTCCCAATCCTATGATTGCATTCACTGTTTCATCAACTCATAATAAGTAAGTTGCAATATTCTCATCTTCCTTCATCTTTAGCTATTTGAATTGACCTCTGTAAGTTTGAAGCTTTGCTACCTTGACTTTTGCATCTCCTTCATAAATATTCTGAATTTTGTCCCAAATATCTTTAGCGGAGCTACAATGCATAAATTTGGAATATACCAAATCATAAAGACCATTCATAAGTGCATTTGTGGCTTTTGAATTATTTAGACCGAGTTTCTTTCCGTTGTCATTTGTTGGTGGAACTGTTGGTTCTTTGTATCCATCTGCAACTGATTTCCAAACCTCAAATCCCTATGCATGTACATATGTTTTCATCCTTCTGCTCCAGAATGCATAGTTTTGTCCATCAAACTGTGGTATTCCATTTTTATACATATTGTTTCTTTCCATGATCTACCTTTCAGTGGTTAAACTGATTTCAGAAGGAACCTTCTCTAATACCAATTGTTGGATTACTGAGGGGGGGTTGAATCAGTAATAGAGAAATCTAATTCTTTTTAACCACAATATGCAAGTGATATTTATCTTTATGATCAATATAACATTATCATCCAATAAGTGCAGAGTAAATAAACCATGAACAATGAACAATCATACACATACACAATACACCAATATTTTTATGTGGAAACCAAATGCGGGAGAAAACAACATAATTCTTTTTCTTATATGTCTTTAAGAATTACATTCATTGGAAACACCAACTTCCTTCATTATCTAGCTACAACTGGAACGAGGATCTGACCCCATATATTTCCAGGCTACAACCTGAGGGAAGCTACAACTCCCCAATTTTCATGCTATAACCAGAAGGAGGCTACAAACCCTTATGTTCTCCGGATACAAACATAAGGTGGTTACAACCACCTATTCTTGCCCCATCCCGCCTCCCTGAAATATGAGTAAGATGATGAAAGCAATGTCACACTGTCACTGTGAGATATACCACTGTAAACATGTACCAATCTATACCACTGACCTGTATCCAACCTGTACCACTGCCCTGTAATCACCTTGTACCTGTATTGAGTTTGTACCAACCAAAAACAACAGATAGATGACCTATTTGTTCTGTAGGACGCATATGCATGTTCCCTATCTATATTGTAGACTGCGTATGTACGCGTCCTATCTGTATTGCAGCCTGCGTATGCCTTATGAAAACTAGGGTTTTCTTTCTCTGAAAACTCTAACCCTCTCCAGCCTCTATCACATCAACCCACAACCTGTCACTATGTCCAGACTATAATTGTTCCCTGTGCATACATCCTCGTACATATCCCTTAACCAAAAGTATCTATATCTCTATAGTCATGTGCCATACAAGTATAATCAAGAACAAATATAATAACCCTCACATGGACTAGACATCAAACCCTTTCTGATATACAACCTCTCAATACATCAACCACTTCAGAAGTACAACCTCTTAATCATGTACCACAAAAACCCTTAACCATTTTCCAAGAAATACAAGATGTGCCTCAACATTGACAAGATGTATCAATGATAAATATTGATTATACCAGCACTGTATTTCTATAGATCTGACTTATAGAGAAAGTCCCATGCAACCACTAATATCTCTAGGGAAACTCCTCAAACCCCCATAACCATTTCTCATGTAAACAAAAAAATCCAACTACTCATAGAAATAAGACATACCTTTTGAACCAGTAGATAGATCCGATGTCCCTGATCACTGTAGACCTTCCTGGGAGCTTGCTTCTAGACTTTGGAGACCTGAAATCTTCATCCTCTCAAGTTTCTAGCACTTTACCCTCATGTATGCACCCTATTATACTGTTAGCCCGTGTACATATGTGCCTTGCTCCACTGCAGCTGACGTACACCTCAAAAACTAGGGTTTTTTTTTCAGTATTTTCTGTAATTCAAAAACTTCCGCCGTCAACCCTTTGTGCTACCTCAGACTTGCACAACTTTATATATATCAATGAGTACCTGGAATAAACCATACATAATAATATATATTCAATGTGCTCAATAGGTGCTAATAGGAGAGCCTTTCTCTTTTATTTATACTTCCATGTAGCTTCCTCAAGGGGTTACCTTCTAACCAACTTAACCCAATTTCCTTCTNTGAGTGGTGTATTTCCTTCTTTTCGGAGCATCTTATCCTTTTAATATTTAGTTAGGGCCTTCCACTCCCTCTCAAGAATCATTGGAGGACACTTATACTTAGGGTTCTTTTTCATATGAACCCTATATTGGTCACGCAAATATTTTAAATATGCGTCTTCTTTTGAGGAGACTCCGGATTTGTGGAAGGATCCCTCACCGAACAAACCAACCAACTTGTTGATGAGTTCATATTTTAACTTGGAACTTTGGGAATTCCACCTTATGGATATGGTGGGCCCAAATATTTCCAAGGTCAGGTCACTCATGCGTTTATAAAATGTGTCATTTCCTGCAAAAGTATATTATCATTAGTTTAAAATAATCACAAATTTTACGTAAATTTCAATTATATTGTACATAATAATTAAAACACATATTAAATGCCTAGAAGATTTTCTATTTTCATAGGAATGAGCTCATCATTTACCAAAAAGGTAACTGATAATGTTCCTATGTTAGTGACATGAGAATGCTTCAAAATGTGTAAAGCCATGCTTTGCATCCACATCATCTTGTGCACATTTTGGCATGTGCTTGTCAGGGCCAGGTGTAGTATCGACATCAACTATGGAGGGTGTAACAGTCTGAGTGATCAGTATGTTGATGTAGAAATGACACTGGTACCAACACCGACCTCTGTAGGCACATCCTGGGGATCAAAATCCTGCAAAAACTCCTGTAAAAATAAATAGTTTTTTATGAAGTACTTGTAAGAGTTTAAAAATTAAAATCCAAAATAAATAAATGGGATAAATAAATATCTTTCTTACCCCATAGCGTTGAATTTTGTCCATCAAGGATTTACTTCTTTCCTTTATCTCTTGTGTCTACGGCTAAATCTGAATCAAAGAAGCAAGTTTGATGTTTGATTTGATCACAAGCTTCCTTATTGTTTGGATTGGGTTGGTGGATGAATAAATGTGTTCATCAGTAATATCTTCCTATGTATAATATATGGAATTATCTAAGGTTGTTTCCTTGCCCCTGTCACCTTGGGACAATGGTGTTGCCAACAAAGCAATGCCAATATAAGAATTAGGAAAAATTGAAGAAAATCAAATGTATGCAAAATAAAGTTAGTTCATAAATAGGAATGGGACAAAAATATAAAAAATAGTTTTGTTGACCAAATGGATTCAGAGAAAAGGCATAATAACATGGTTCCTAGAAAGATTGACATAATTCTGAAGGGTGATTTGTATTTCTTTATTTGTCTATCTATATCTATCTTATTTTAGTAAATGATAATCATAAAATATATACATGGAAATTTTAGTATATTACAGTAAATGATAATCATAAAATATAAGATTCATTGCTTACAGGTTGGGTAAAATAGTATACATACCACCCTCATAATAGCAACATCTGTATCTACTTGATTCAAATTGTAATAAATCAAAAACTCTTCCCCTGCATCTATTGATTTTATTACACATACAAATACATGGTTTCCTTCACGCCCCTCAAATACACAATTGGGTTGCTTATTTTTGGTTGCGGGTCGTGTACTGTTTATATACCCTGCAATATTCTTCACCGCTTTTGGCCTTCTGTCAATATACATATATGCTCCTTTATTTTGATCATTGTCTTTTAGATGTATATAATTTGCAGCCACACTATATCTTCACATACTTTATATATATTGTACTATCCGTATCCAATATTTGTAGATGTAACATGGTCCCACATACTCCATCAATTCAGTTATTCCGCTGTAATAGACCTTTATGCCATCCATGGAAAATAGACCCAAACCATGTAATGACGATGGAGCAATGTGGTATATCCTTTCGTTGACACAAAAATCAATGTTTATTTGAGGAAGATCCTTGGGTACCCATCGTTTCACTATATGGTTGTACCTCAAGGGCACCTCGATGTCTCTTATGCTCTCATCATCATAAGAACATGACCCCCCTTTATCAATAAAAAAATTCTATGCATCTATGGAATTTTCTTCTGATCTTCTCACCTCTAGTTAATATCTGACTATTATACCTACTAGATGTCTCACTTTGCTCTATTCTATCTGAAATTCCCTCACTCGACGAAGATAGATCTAACAAATACATGTTTGGTTGTATGCCCTATAACACTCCATCAATTGAGAGAAACAATTAGCGAGTGTCATAAGGGTTGTGATGAAACATATTGAGGAAACCACACGAACATAATAATACAACTTACAAGTGACATAAATAAAATATGTGATATAATAATATTGAACCTCCAATATTATATAGTGTTTTTTTGCTTTTTAGGGAAATAATAAACTATTACAACAACAACAACAAGAAGTTCCATTTTTCAAACAAGTTATTCATTGTTGCAACAACATGCAAGGACATCATCAACAACACCAAATATTATTTATATTCATTGCACAACATTCCTTAGCATGTATAGGTATCAATAGTGATATTAGTTTATTATGGAAACAATTATGGGCTTGTAAAAACACTATACATGAAATTTTTTTTTACAAGGCATAAGGATCGATATTGTGCTGAAAATATCTAGTACTGATCAAGGTACTTTTTTCATGTTCTTCAGTACTCCACTCACCCATTCCATCATTATACCCACCTTGTATAACCTCCATACACAATCAATAACCTCCATACTACATGCATGCAACATACATCCCACATTTTCACGCGACTCCATCCATTCCTACATTATGCATCATCCAACTTTCGTTTTTTGAAGAGGTGGGAGAACTAGAGTGGGATGAACCTTAGAGACCAAAAGACTCCTAATGGGGAGGTGTGGTCTGATCCTAAATGGACCAATAATAAAGAGTGTTCTCTTTAATGGTATTTATTTATTGATGTTCAAGTTTAGTGCTCTAAGCTACAATTTTACAGGGTTTAAGGCCTTCAACAAAACCTCCTTTGCAAGTTTGGCCAAAATCCTATTATTTTTCCTTATAAAGTTTTATGCATGTAGAGATAAGAATGTAGTTAAGGGGAGTTCATATCTTTGCACTTTTCACTTTTCATATACATGAAAAAGGCTAAGGAAAAAGGGTGACATAATGTAAAGGCTATGAGAAAGGTTGATGCACATAGCAGAAATCATATAAAAAGTAAGGGGCTATGCAGAGCATAATTTTTTTTTTCTTAGAGCATTGCCTTTGCGCTTTGTACTCCATGTTAAGTGCAAAGGAAAGTGAAGTGGAGTATTGATGTGGATCCATATACTAGTGTGGATGCAAAGGTATATACTATGGGGTTTGAAAGTAAAGAGGCATGCCCTCCACACTTCACATTAGTACTATTGCGGGGAAACAATAAGCTTGGTGACTAGGAGGAAGTAAAGCTCCACCCTCTGCAATGTGGTTGAGTGAAAACTAACAACTATGGATGTAAATATATTGACAACAAATTATTGTGAGTTATCTTAGATTCCCTAGAGGAAACAAACCATTGGAGGAGGTAATAAAGAGGTAGGTTAGTCATTAGTGAAGGGGATTTGAAGGTCGGAACATTGTTGGAGCAAAGGGATTTTGTAAAGTTGGCATTGAAAAAGATGGAAATATTGGGAGGTTAAGGGTGTAGGAACAAAAATAATAAGGACCTAGAAGGATAAATCTATTCCTAGATTGAAAGGATGAAGAGGATTTTGAGTTTGTATGAAGAGAAAATATTGTCTTTGAGCCAAAACAACAATCTACAAGACACTACTTAGGAGTGAAATTACACAAATTATAATGGTGTTAGTGGAGAATAGGAATCATGAGGAAGAATATTGAATGAGCATTCTCAAACCA
>JZKD02S0947134.1:0-13790 GCA_000966675.3 Picea glauca | reverse complement strand
TCACCTGTGGTAGGGAAGAGTCTACTAGAACACTAGGAACACATAAAGGGAAAACCTGAAGTGAAGTCAAACTAGGATGGTGGTTATCAAATGAGAGCTAATAAATAGTGACAATGCTTTCATTTTGAGGGAAATGCATCACATGAAAGAGCGTAGACACCACAACATTCATCACATACACATAATCACGCCTAAGAAGAAAATTAAAGTCTAAAGGGCCTGGCACCACTAACATATCGAATTGGATAGTATTCCCACCTAACGTGAAAGGAAACTGAGTAATAAATCCCATACATTCACTAGGTCTTTTGTCAAAATCCAGTAGCTCACTCGTAACTGACACAAGCTTATGAGAACCCAAAGTTTTCCAAACTGAGGATGATAAAAGGATTGCGTAGGATCCTTCATCTATAATAGTTTGACAAATGCATAATTTATTAATTCCAACCATTATCTAAAAGGGTGAAGAAGAAGGAAGGTGAGGCTCTATAAGATCATTATAATCAAAGGAAACCATCCTAAGACTTGGAGGGAGCGTACCTAAAGAGAGTGGAATTCCCCCTTGCTCATAAGGTATTGAACTGTAAATGCTAAGGGAATGGTCAGAAGACAAATCACTCCCCAATAGAAGAGTGGGATCGGCTGAATATTACATCGGCAATGTCACTTCCTTAGAATTGTCACTCTTTAAGAGAAGAGTGGGATCGACCGAAGATTGCATTGGTGTGACCACTTCCTCAACAAATATTTGAATAGGATGTGCTACAACATGTTCAAGAGATGCATCACCCTCCAAAACAAGAGTGGTGTCTGCTAAAGATTGCATCGGCATGACTGCTTCATCAACCAAATATTGAATATATTTTTGGGAAACTAAAGATGACTCAGAACTAGAAGGTCCTTCAGACAAGTATCACACTCTTTATACCATGGAAATGGAGGTTACAAATGAGTAAGGTGATCTCCTTTGCAAATATTACAAGGGAACTTGGTCTTATGTATTATATATCTAGGCTTTTGAATAATATGAATTCCCCCAACATGACTTGCAACGTTTGGTGGGTTTCCCCTACCATGACTTCCAAAGGTTGGTTGCATGTCTCCAATGTGACTAGAAAATTTTTGTGACAAGACTCCAACATGACTCGTAGAGGTTGGGGACTCGATGTCAGTATGACTAGAAGTAACTGGAATTTTTCTCCTAGCATGACTTGCAGAGGCTAGTGACAGGACTCCAACATGACTCGCAGAGGTTGTTGACCTATCTCTAACATGACTTACATAGTGACGCAGTCACGCTCCTATATGCACGTCCGCTCACAGGATCTTCTCTTCCCTTGGCTCGAAGAACTATAGAGTCCTTCTAATCCCCTTATCGGGAATTGTCTACACCCACATTAACTCTCGTTGTTGATTCCCCCTATCCAAATTGGGAAATCTGACTTCACAAGATCGCGAGTCCTACAATCATGGATTTGGGTCTTTCAATCCTCCGAAATTTGATCTACGATGATGCCTCTCGTCTAGACTTCCTGGTCCATGTGACCATAATCTTCTCTGCTATCGGGGCTTCGGACTTTGCGAGAGCGAAGTGTATAGACTTTGTGTCCTCAGGATCCCCGATCCTCTGACCCCGACACACCTTGGCATTGACCCCATCGAGGGTTTGACCTTTCAACACCTATCCCTTAGTGCTAGCGCCCACAATCCTGTCACAATCGGGAAATCGCATATCGCGACATCGAGATTCCCGTTTCACTTGTTCCCGGAACCTTCTATGTCCCGAACCCCGATATGGGGTGACACCTGTTCTCCACTCAATTGTTGTGACTGTGTGGTCGTCGCGTTTCGGAGCTTAATTACTTCTCTTGCAATGATTTTCTCGTCACCGGAAATCTCGATATACCGATCCCCGATGCACATGAGAATGGACTCCTCCACGTCACTACCCCCTCATCGCTCTATTGGACATCGCGTGATCGCGATTCCTAATGCTGTGAATTCTTCACTCCCGCAGTTCACGAAATGTCAAACCCTGACTCCTCTCCAGATTCCTGACGCGTGTCCTGCCAAGATCAACGGCTAGGATTTCTATGGAATTTCGGGACTCACAAGGTCTTTGATTCATAACCTTTGAAACCTCGAGGATTTCTCCTCTACTCACTACGGCTTAACCCCTATGCAACTCCTGCCAAATCTGATGGTTGACGGGACTTCAACTGTTGATCCAACGGCTCACAAACTTTCGATCTTGAGCTCTGGATGTGGTCATGATCTCCTCGCTACTCTATCGGATTTGATGGCTGGCGGGATTTTCACGAGTTCCCTCCACAAGGTCTTGACCATTGCTTCTCCCTCCTTGAGGATTTCTTGTTGTGAAACCTCCTATGCGGTCCTTCAACAGATTCAAAGGCTTTACTCCTCCTGAGTTTTTCCCAGCTTCTCAGTCTCTTAGAGATGAGCATCCTTTGCTCGCACTCCTTACGGAAATTCTACAAACACTTCAAGTGTTCAACCTCCCCTGACTCTGCGCACACCTGCAGCAGCAGTCCTCCAAATATTTTTCTCGGATTCACAACTGAGACTCTCCCTTGGCCTATGCACTCCTTGCATGGCTCCAACAACCCGATTTCACTTCTGGGTGAATGAGAATCAAAGTTGTCCCTATTTGAACCCTCTGTCAACGCACTCCTTGCGGAAAATTCAACTGCATTCCTTGCAGGAATCCTCTGGCTCAAATAGAGAAATAATTGAAATTCATTCTTTCACCCCTTCAGACTTCAATTCAACCATGAAATCATATACACAGCACGTAAAAGAAAATGTATAACAGGAAACAAACATTCATGAGCATATCAACATCAATACACAGAGAATCAGACACAAAACCATGAATTTGAACCAATCTTCTCTTATTAATTCAAGTATCAATACATGGATGTTCTCTGCATAGCTCTCTTCTTTATCTTCTCCCTGAATGCTCTATCTATTCCTGAATAATGTTACAATGCACAATGACGGTGTCTATATCCGTTTCCCCTCCTTCTTCTAAACTGTCTAATCTAAGAATTTAAAATCCTACCTACCAGCATTAACTATATTAAATGTCGTCTATCTACTAAAGGACGAGAGCTATCCACTCAAGGTCCATTACAATATACAAGTGTGCCTCATCTTAAATGACTCATTCAAGATTTGCGCAACAATTCCAAAGTGTTTTTCAAAATTTGTGCTGGCTTGTCCAGCTGTCTTCCGCTCCTGCGCTGGCTCGCTTGATGAGTTGGTGATGCTCCTGCATCATACTCCCTCACTTGAAAAATTTCATGGGCTCCTGTCCATAAGCTCCTGCACGGTATGTCCATGTTTCAAAATCTCTGCTTCCTTTTCCCAGCTGGCATCTTCCACTGGATGGCCCTTCCATTTGACCAGATACTCATAGTATTCTTTCCTCCTGGTCTTCTTACCCACTCTCTTGTCCAGTATGCACTCCATATGTGGCTTCTCTACAACTGGCATCTGTTTCATCCACTGGATCACTGGCTGCTCAATTCCAGTCTCTACTTCTCCAGCTCTATATGGGTATAAATCTGCGACATTGAATATTGGAGATATTCCGACCCCATCCGGCAAGTCGATCTCATAAGCATTTTCTCTGAATTTTCTCAAGACCTTACATGGCCTGATTTTCTTCATTTTCAACTTATTATATGTTCCCCTCGGGAACCTTTCCTTCCTCAAGTGTTCCAGAACTAATTCACCAACCTCGAACTGAATTTGTCTCTTCTGTTGGTCTTCTCTGCGCTTATACTCGCGATTTGAATCTAGCAATCGTTTCTTCACCTGCTCATGAAGTCCCTTCATCACTTTGGCAAACTCTTTGGCACTTGCGCTCCTAGTATCAGTCCGTTTCGAATCTCTCAATTCAGAAACTCCTCTTGCCTGCACGCCATACACAATCTGAAATGGACTTCACCCTATGCTCCGATTCACTGAATCGTTATATGCAAACTCTGCCTGTGGTAATATACTATCCCACTGTCTGTGGTGCTCCGCCACCATGCTCCTCAGCAAGTCTCCCAGACTTCTGTTCACCACTTCTATTTGTCCATCCGTCTGAGGATGATAAGCAGAACTAAACATCAAGTTAGTCCCCATCTTTTTCCATAGTGTCCTCCAAAAATTCCCTATGAATTTAGTGTCTCTGTCTGAAACTATACTTCTCGGCAACCCATGAAGTCGAACGACCTCTTTGAAGAACAGATTTGTGATATGTGTCGCATCACTGGTTTTCTGGCATGGGATAAAATGTACCATCTTGGAAAACCTGTCCACTACCACAAAGACTGGATCAAATCCTCTTTGCGTCCTTGGAAACCCCAATATGAAATCCATGCTAATTGCCTCCCATGGTATTTTCGGTATGGGCAATGGCTGATAGAATCTTGCATTCTTCTTTCTCCCCTTTGAATGTTGGCAAACTCTACATCGGTCTACAAATTTTTTGACATCTGCTCGCATTCCTGGACAAAAATATGACTCATTCAATTTCACGAACATCTTGTCATGACCGAAATGTCTGGCCAATCCTCCGCTATGTTTCTCCTTCAGCAGATTCTCCCTCATGGAGCAATTTGGAATACATAATTGATTTCCTTTGAACAACAATCCTTCCTGGATCACATACTCTATCCACTGGCTTCGGTCTCTGAGAACTGGATTCTCAGCTGCTTCATATGCTTCCTTAAAGTCTAGATCATGTCTGTACATGTCCCTGAGATCATCAAAACCCAATGTTTTGACTTTGAACTCTTGCATCAGTAAACATTTCCTGCTCAAAGCATCTGCCAATTTGTTAGCAGTACCCGAAATGTGTTTAATCACAAATGTGAAATTTTGCATATACTCTACCCATTTTACATGTCTCTGATTCAACTTATCTTGTTGAGTCACAAATTATAATGCATGGTTATCACTATATAAAACAAATTCCTTCGGGATCAAGTAATGCCTCCACTTCTTCAATGCTTGTATGATAGCATAAAACTCCTTATCATACATGGAGTACTTCAATTTCGCCTCATTCAACTTCTAGCTGAAATATCCAATCGTTCTATCTTCCTAACTGAGGACCGCTCCTATGGCAAACTCGCTTGCATCACATTTTACTTGGAATGTTTTCAAGAAATACGGCAACACCAGAACCGGTTGTTCTGTGATCTTTCGTTTCAACAAATTGAAGCTCTTCTCAGCCTCTACTATCCAGTGAAAATATTTATGCCGTTTCTTCACTATGTCCATCATCGCTGCGCTAATTCCACTGAAATTCCTGATGAATTTTCGGTAGAAACTAGCCAGTCCATGAAACTCCTCACCTCGAATACATTCCTCGGTGATGGTCAATTCTTGATCTCTTCTACCTTATCCGGATCCATCTTCAACTCATTCGCCGAAATAAAAAATCCCAAGTAAATGAGCTCTGCCTTCATGAATGAGGACTTATTCATATTTATCAACAGCTTCTCTTGTTGTAGCTTCTTCATCACAATGGCCAAATGCTTCAAATGCTCAGCCTTCGTCTTACTGAAAATCAGTATATCATCCAGATATACGATGACAAATTTTTTGATGAAATCCTTCAGGACTTCATTCATCAACCTCATAAAGGTACTCGGCGCATTCGTCAAGCCAAATGACATAACAATCCATTCATACAATCCTTCGTTGGTTTTGAAGGTCGTCTTCCACTCGTCGCCTTCCCTCATGCGAATCTAGTGATATCCACTCTTTAGATCAATCTTTGAAAAGTATTTGGCTCCGCTCAAGCAATCCATTAAATCATCCATCTGCGGCAATGGGAACCTGTACCTAATGGTTATCTTGTTGATGGATCTTGAGTCGGTACACATCCTCCAGCCTCCTTCTTTCTTCGGACTAAGTACTGTTGGAACAGCACACGGACTCAAGCTTTCTCTGACTAACCCTTTGTCCAACAACTCTTGGACCTATCTTTTAACCTCCTCATTTTCTTGCAGCATCAACCTGTACGCAGCATTTTTTGGCAAACTAGCTCCTAGTATGAGGTCAATATGATGACTTACACTCCTCATCGGTGGCAATGAACGAGGCAATCGTCCACCACAATGTCAGCGAACTCTTCCAGTAGTTCCTGAATCTCCTCTCGTAGATCATCCACTCTTATGCTAGTCAGAACAATTCTCGGTTTTTTGACCACAAAGAACTGTGGATCTTCTTTCTTCTTCACCTCCATAAGAAGTTCCTTCCCACTCATGAGAAGTATTGTGTTGCTTACTTCCGGCTTCACCTCCTTATCTTTTATTGGAAGCAACATGTGTGTCCTCCCATTCTTCTCTAAAGTATATGTGTTCATTCTCCCGTCATGAACCACATTTCTGTCATATTGCCATGGTCTACCTAGCAATAGATGACAAACATCCATAGGAATAACATCACAAAGTACTTTATCATTATATCCTCCTATTTTGAATTCAACTAAGCACTGTTTAGTGACACTTACCTGATGTCCCTTTTGTAGCCATGAAACCTTGTATGGACTCGGGTGATCAGTTGTCTCCAGCTCCAATTTCTCTACCATCTTGGTTGAAACGAGATTATCTGTGCTACCACTATCCACGATAACCTTGCATACCCTATCCTTGGTCTTGCAAGTTGTTCTGAAAAGTCTGGTCCTTTGAGCTGAGCTTTCCACCTCCTTCTCAGGTGTCAAAAGGACTTTTCCCATCATGAGCGATCTTCCACCTTCAACGTCTTCGGCCTCAACATCCCGCCTCTGTGCTTCGGTGATGTGAGCTTCTCCAATGTCCTTCTTTTTCTCTGGACACTCGAATGACTTGTGCCCATTTTTCCCACACGTGAATCAAGTGATTACTCCACCTCTTCCTCTTCCTCTACCTCTAGTACGAGGAAACATATTGTTATCGGCATATCCTCCTCTCTATTCATTATGTTGGCCACGCGGTTCAACATATGGCCCTTTCTGTGAGGTTCCACCTCTTTCAACTTTACCCTGAGGTTTCTTCCATTCCTCTTTGGGCTTCTGGTATTTGTCCTGGGAAACAGCTTTGCCCCTGGGCTAAATTATGCCTCGCCCTTACTGAACTTTCTTACAACTCATCTTCTCTTCAACTTTCAAAGCCATCTGATAAACATCCTCCACAGTTCGGAGGGTTTCCATACTCAATTCATCCTAAATGTCGTATCTCAGACCATTCAGATACCTAGAAACCTTCTCATCATCGCTCTCCCGATGACCCGCCCTGATGTTCAGTCGATAGAATTCTTCAGTATACTCTTTAACTGTCATCAGTTTCTATCTCAGGTTCTGCATCCTCTTGAATAGAGAAATTTGATAGTCTCTTGGGATGAACTTTGCCTTCATCTTTACAATCATTCGATCCCAACTTTTGATTTTTTGCTTACCTTTGTAGCGTCTATCTACTTGTAGCTCATCCCACCATAATTTTGCATTTCCTTTGAAGTGCGTGATAGCATGCCTGACTTTCTTATCTTCTTCAACATCTTCATAATCGAAGTAGGTGTCAAGAGCTCTGATCCAATCCAGAAGCTCTTCTACATCCAGATTTCCCTCATAGACTGGAATTTCCATCTTCGGCTTTGCACCCATCTACACAATATATTTTATTTAGACTCTTGTTTGTTGCATCTTCGGCTTCAACTTCTTCTTCGCGTTCAGCCTCAACTTCACTCTCTGAATCGCTAAAATCCCCCGCACTGACTGTGCGTCTTTGTGTTATCTCCATGTCTTCGAGTCTTGCTCGAAGATCACACATTTGTCTTTCTATGGCTGGATCCGCCATCTGCCTACCTCTCCGTCTCGACATTTCCCTATCCTCCGGATCAGGTGACTGTCTTTCCCTCCTGGGCGGCATGGTGAATTTTACTCTCTGATACAGAAAGCAAAGAAACAATCTCGCTCTGCTACCACTCTGACGCAGTCACGCCCCTCTATGCACGTCTGCTCACAGGATATTCTCTTCCCTTGGCTCGAAGAACTACAGAGTCCTTCTAATCCCCTTATCGAGAATTGTATACACCCGCAGTAACTCTCGTGATTGATTCCCCCTATCCAAATTGGGAAATCGGACTTCATGAGATCGCGAGTCCTACAATCACAGATTCGGGTCTTTCAATCCTCCGAAATCCGATCTATGATGACGCCTCTCATCTAGACTTCCCTGTCCATGTGACCATAATATTCTCCGCTATCAGGGCTTTGGACTTCGCGAGAGCGAAGTGTATAGACTTCGCGTCCTCAGGATCCCCGATCCTCCTACCCCGACATACCTTGGCATTGACCCCTTCAAGGGTTTGACCTTTCAACACCTGTCCCTTAGTGCTAGTGCCTGTGTCCCACAATCCTGTCACAATCAGGAAATCGTGTATCATGACATCGAGATTCTCATTGCACTTGTTCCCAGAACCTTTTATGTCCTGAACCTCGATATGGGGTGACACCTATTCTCCACTCAAATGTTGTGACTGTGTGGTCGTCACGTTTTGAATTTTCGCGACTTCTCCTGCAATGATTTTCTCGTCACCGAAAATCCCGATATACCGATCCCCGATGCACGTGAGAAAAAACTCCTCCACATCACTACCCCCTCATCGCTCTATCAGACATCGCGTGATCGCAATTCCTAATGTTGTGAATTCTTCACTCCCGAAGTTCACGAAATTTCGAACCTCGACTCCTCTCCAGATTCCTGACGCGTGTCCTACTGAGATCAATGGCTAGGATTTCTCTGGAATTTTGGGACTCACAAGGTCTCTAATTCATAACCTTTGAAACCTCGATGACTCCTCCGGGATTTCTCCTCTACTCACTAGGGCTTAACCCCTGTGAAACTCCTGCCATATCTGATGGTTGACGAGAATTCAACTACTGATCCAACGACTCACAAACTTTCGATCTTGAGCTCTGGATGTGGCCGTGATCTCCTCTCTACTCTATCAGATCTAACGACTGGAGGGATTTTCATGAGTTCCCTCCACAAGGTCTTGACCATCGCTTCTCCCTCCTTGAGGATTTCTTGGTGTGAAACCTACTATGTGGTCCTTCAACAAATTCTAAGGCTTTACTCCTCCTGAGATTTTCCCATCTTCTCAGTCTCTTAGAGATGAGAATCCTTTGCTCGCACTCCTTGTGGAAATTCTTCAAACACTTCAAGTGTTCAACCTCCCCTCGCTCTGCGCACACCTGCAGCAGCAGTCCTCCAAAGATTTTTCTTGGATTCACAACTAAGACTCTCCCTTGGCCTGTGCACTCCTTGCACGGCTCCAACAACTCGTTTTCACTTCTGGGTGAACGAGAATCAAAGTTGTCCCTATTTGAACCCTCTATCAATGCACTCCTTGCGGATAATTCGACTGCATTCCTTGCAGGAATCCTCTGGCTCAAATGGAGAAACAATTGAAATTCATTCTCTCACCCCTCTAGACTTCAATTCAACCATGAAATCATATACACATCACATAAAATCAAATGTATAATAGGAAACAAACATTCATGAGCATATCAACATCAATACACAGGGAATCGGACACAAAACCATGAATTTGAACCAATCTTCTCTTATTAATTCAAGTATCAATACATGGATGTTCTCTGCACAGCTCTCTTCTTGCTCTTCTCCCTGAATGCTCTATCTATTCTTGAATAATGTTACGATGCACAATGAGGGTGTCTATATCTGTTTCCCCTCCTTCTTCTAAACTGTCTAATCTAAGAATTTAAAAAATCCTACCTACCAGCATTAACTATATTAAATGTCGTCTATCTACTAAAGGATGAGAGCTATCCACTCAAGGTCCATTACAATATAAAAGTGTGCCTCATCTTAAATGACTCATTTAAGATTTGTGCAACAATTCCAAAGTTTTTTTCAAAATTTGTGTTGGCTTGTCCAACTGTCTTCCTCTCCCGCACTGGCTCGCTTGATGAGTTGTCGATGCTCCTGCAACACATAGGTTAGCACCTTATCTCCAACACGACTAGCATAGGTTGGTGATTTTTCTCCAGTATGACTAACAATGACTAGACTCGTGCCCCCAACATGACTTGCAATGGTTGGCTGTTTGTCTTCAACATGACTCACATAAGTTGTTGACGAATCCCCAACATGACTAGCATAGGTTGGTGAGCGAATTCCAGTATGACTCATAGTGACTGGACTTGTTCTTCTAGCATGACTACCAGAGGCTGGTCACTTTCCCTCATCATGACTTGCAAAGGATGGAGACAAGTCTCCAACATGACTAGTAGAGGTTCATGACTTCTTCTTCGTACTCTTCCTCTTCCTACGCCTTTTATACTTTTGGTTACTAGTAGAAATAATTTCACTAGAAGAGGGAGGAGGAGGAGAAGTAAACATTGTGGATGAAAAAGTTGAAGGATCAAAATCTTTATGATTCCCCTGACATAAGGTACTTATATGAGAAGCATCAAGAGCATTCAGGACACTTGGAGTGGTCCACAACCAAACTAGTAGTCCTAAATTCAACCCAGGAATGTTCAAAGTGGCCATCAAGGGGGAACCAATGTTTCCAAAGAAAGGAGAAGCACAATAATCCCTTTGGGCAGGGGTCCCTTGGTTGGTATCCTCAATAACTTTGGCCATATCATTCCTATGCATAGGTTCATCCCTTGCAGGATTGTTCATGTCCATAAAAGTCTCGCGCAATGACTCTTGTGAACCAGTGGTATAAAAACTCATGCCTTCTAGGAGGCAACTCCATGTTTTCAAGAGAAAGACAAGGGGTCCTTCCCGACCAGTGGAGCAATTGGTCAACCACCCTAAATCAATGATCCAAAAGTGGTGACACTGAAACAACCTAAGGCTAACTACACAAATAAGCACTCCAATAAAATTTCCTAAGAGAAACATCTGAAGCAAACAACTTTTCCAAATCTTTAGCCCAGGTGGATGAGGTCCTAAGTCCAAAGAAATGAAAAAGTGGAAAGGGACCTTTTAGACAAAGGCATGGGTTGATTAAGTCTTGTGGACCAACGAATGAAGGAGTGATAAGTCACTATCCCAACCTCCACTAACCATCCTTATCCGGTGCAAGTACCCACGCTTTGCAAGGAACCCTCCAGCAGTACTGAAATGTTTGATATGAAATATTCCCAAAGTACCACAACAAGCCCCGCAGTCACCTCTTAGATCCCTAGGAAAAGCCACTAAGGTCACCAACTTATAATCAACGTTCGGGGGGTACAATTGACAGTCGGGATCGAACGTACGGGCAGGTTAACAAAGCCCAAATCTTCAAAAGTGTCTCCTTACATGGAGGTAAAGGAACCAACAAAACCCCCAATATACAATCTCTCCACAATGCTTAGTCAAGATTCAGAGGGTAAATATCATCGGCTCTCCTTCACGCGACCTCGTGTTTATCTCATTTATTATAGGAGGCTCTCTGCTATACTTATATGAAAATTAGATTTGAGACTTTCCCTATCTCATACTCCTATGTCTATTTTTTGGACTTGGAGAGTTATCTCTCCAATCCTAATCTAAGGCCCTAACCCTAAACTTGTTTGTGAACCCTAGAAACAAAGTCTAGTACATTTTAAGCTTAGCGTTTGTTTTAGTGTTTGTTTTTACTCAAAGGGTATGGAGGTGCAACTGATGTTGTTTGAGACTCTTATAAAATGAAACTTATAAGAACACTGGCAAATAAAACTTTACACTAATTCATCAAATGAAAAAGAGTTTCACAAAGATGATGCATAAAAAATCCTTCAAACCAAAAGATGCAATCTTTTTTCCTTTTCTGATGCAAAATGCACAATGCAACTTTCAAGAGAAAGAAAAGAAGTAAACAAAAGAATTTTTATTTTCTTATTTTTCTTTTGAAATTATTTTAAGATGAGAATAAAATGAAAAACCTATGCTACTATCTTTTTCTTTTTCAAATAACAATGCAAAGAAAGAAAGATATCTAACTAGCAGAAAACTAGTTTTTTTTTTTTCCTTTCCTTCTATCAAAGCAAAACTAACAAAAGATGATAAAAGAAACTGCAGAATACACGATTCAAGGCAATGAGGGGGAATTGTTTTTTTCAAAATGAAAATAATTTTACTTAAAAATGCAATCTAAAAATATGCCAACAATGTTGGGAAGCCAAGAGAAAGATTTTTTTTGATCTGAAGGTTTTCATAAGATTAAACATGGTATTACAATGCAATCGCAAACCTATGAAGTCGAGGATAACCTGGAGAAACCCATAAATATCTCAGAAATTGAAGAAATAAAATTTTCACAAAATGCACACAGGTCTGCGACTATGTGAACTGAGACTCGCGGATGTTCGCAACTCATCAACAATGAAAGTGTGTATATCTGCGACTGATATAACAAAAAAGTGCGGATAATTTTGTAAAATTGGAAAAATAAAAAGGACTTTCAACAGGGAGACTCCCATAAACCTATGGAAAAGTTTCCAGATAATAAAATCTTTGCAACAAAGCTTGGAAAACAGGAAAAATCACAGAAATCAAAAAGGACAAACAAGCCACCCTACAACCGATGCAAACTCGGAGAATCCCCAGTGGAGTTACCAATTCTAATTAAGGGATTTTTCCCCTGTGATTGTGGGTCGTAATCACAATAGAGCAAGACTAAGTGAAAGAGACAACAGTCTCCCCTTAGTGACAAGCACAAAAAAAATAAAGACAATAACTACTTTTATTAGGAGAAAGAAGGGATAGAAAGGAGAAACGAAGGTGCACCTTGTTCTCCCATTTGATGTCTATCCCTGCTCCAATTGGTCTAGGAGCTCACAGTCTTCTGTTGGAACCAGCCTGCAAGATAGATACAAAACTAGGGTTGTGACGAAAGTAGTTATGCGATGAAAAACATGTGCATGTTATATGTCATATTCAAAGTAAACATAAGGATAAATGTACATTGAAGACAAAATTTGGGGGAAAATAAACTCTTTTATTATCAGCAAGTGGAAAAGGTAATTTACAACCTTGTCCATCCTTAGGCATCGTCTTGAAGCCAAATGTTTGGGTGCTTTCGGGAATCCTCAAGAATCAACTCAACCAATATTATATTCTCTCAATGACTCAAATAGGGATAAGGAAACACCCTATAGCCACATAAAATCAGAAAGAATCTCTAGAAAAGGACTTTCCATACTAAAGGGCATGTTTCTCAGATAATTATATGGAAATGCGGATTGATATACATTGGAAACATAAATTTGAACCAAGGGACTTGTGTCATGTCCTTAGCCCTCCATGGTTTTTTTATATCTTCTCAAAGAGGTTGGGAGTTGAGTTCCATTGTGTACGGGAAAGGGTCATTGAGAAACGAGCCCAACCGAAAAACCCACCTAAAAACACATGATTATTTTATTTTTCACCAAAAATGAGGGCATCTTCCGGTTGCAGTGAGGAAAGTTGTGGATGTTCACATGTTGCACTAGGAAAACCCACAGATATGCTCTTAGGGAATGTTTTTTAAATTATTTTTGGAGAGTAATTTTAGGGAAAAGTCTAGAAAGCATTGGGAAATGGTTAAGCCATGGAACAAATGCATAAGTGTAACATTTTGTATTATAACACTTGTCATTCCATGCCTTTCCATTCCTTTTCATTCTCATGGTATGGTATGCCTTGCCTTAAATTACCATGGTATGGCATGCCTTGCCTTTCCAAGCCATGGTATGGTATGCCTTGCCTTGCCCTTCCATGGTATTGTATGGTACAGTATGCCTT
>JZKD02S0947122.1:153535-216823 GCA_000966675.3 Picea glauca | reverse complement strand
CCCTCAATCTCTCTGGAACTCGTGTGTGGCCCCTTTACTCCATATGTGAGTCTGGTCGGCAAGCTATCGTCAGGCTGCATCATCAACCATCATGTCAGATCATGTCAACAACATACCATGAAATCAATAGCATATCATCAAAACCACATAATATCCTGTGAATGAAAACAACTCAAATAGCCCACTCCCTGACTCAATCCGGAGTCCAAGGAAGTTCCACCGATGCCTTTGCATCCTCAAGGTCCGAAACCCTGCACACTCAATGAAACTGAGTCAATAGCACCTATATATAGCAATAGTAAAACATCCTGTCATCAATCATGACACATCATCATCAAGGTCAAGTGGTTCATCATCATAAAAATCCAGATCACTTGCGAGCAAGTGTCCCCAAAGAATAAGTTTTGTCGGTGCGCCAGAGCGGGATGTTACAATTGACAACAAGTTATGAAGCACCAAAGATAGTGAGATGATAACATCCTAGTATGAGCGTTTTCAAATCTGAATAGCAAGGATTTGAATTCAATAATTTTATTAGTACATGTTATGAATTTTACCAACAAGATAATATAATATAATACCTGCTCCATTTTTGTCATGCCCCACAATATTATTATTAAATATAAATAATAATAATATAAAGAATATAATTCAATTATAATAAATACTTATTGGATTAAATAATTATAAATAAGTATATAATAATTATACGTAAGGTGGGGTCATAATAAATAATTATTATGGACATCTAGGCAATTAAATAAAATGGTTAAGCAAGTAAATGTATTCCATAGATAAATCCTAAAAGTATAACAAATAATAAATTAATGAACCCTAGGGATCGTTTTTTACTGAATCAAATCTATATTAAGAAGGAAATGAATGAGGAAAATACATCTCTCCTTGGTTGGTCTCTATAAAGAGAGGAAGGCATAAGAATGCCAGCGGAGTAGTAGATTGGGGAATTGGGGGTGACCTTGCTACCTTGTGTAGCATGATCTACGATTGGGTTTTTTCTCCAGGAAAAGAATAAATGTAGTGTTACACTCTAAGGCCAAGAGACATATATGTATTTTTTGGTTCTCCATGACAGGTATGACCTTTTCCATTGTAAATTACTGAAAAATTCATTGAGTTTTCCATTTATTAATAATTTCATGTATGGATTTATATATATTATCAAGATGGGTATTACACATGGTATCAGAGCCACATGTTCAAAACATAGGAATTGTGTACCCTTTTACGTTATTAAAACTCATTGGTATAATAAACCTATGATTATCCTTGTGCCATTAGAGTTGACTTGTCTCCAATGAATCTATGAATGCATAATGTCAGTATTATATCTTATTGGTTAATAATAATTTGTTTAAATTTTGAGCTCTAGTGATTTGGATCCAAACTAGATCTCATAGAAGATCACTTTACTTCCAGCTCACTGCATGATTTGAATGGTTCAATGATCTAATTCTACAATCTCCATTGATCAGACACACCTATTTTTTGTACAAGGTAAAGTGTAAAAAAGAAACTATACTCCTAACGAAGAATTTTATAGATCTTTAAGCCTAGAAAATCCAAGTATGAAGATCATCCAATTCCACTACTAAGTACGCCCACAGTTTGCAAAATTTCAGCCACCACCTAGAGAAATTTGCATTGTTAGCACATAATCAGTAATTCCATTCCAAGGTTCATCATCCTATTAATTTCTCATCGAGTTCTTTGATATGGTGAACAATGACCAAATCTTGGATCTGCAGTGCACATCGTAGTGAAAAAATATTGTGTGCCACAAGATTCATCTCTGAACACTCAGGACTTGTCGCACAGTTCATAGACTACATGAAATGTTGTTTTCTGTAATATAAAATGCTTTCAAGAAAAAATTATAAATGTGGAATAACAAATTGTTATTCTTAGAACATAAACTCAAAAATACTAATTGTTTGATATAAATAAATGTTGGCATAGTGTGCACGTGGTTACAAAATATAATAATAAGATGTTCTTCAGCTCCAATGAATTATTATACTAACTTTACAAACACAAAGATTGTGCTCAGACTTCTTTAAATCTCCCGTTGTTGGTGTTCCCCCTTCCTCCCTACCTCTCTGCTTCTTCTCTGCTTCCTCTGTGCATATACTATGCATCATCTTCTACAAAATAAAGACTTGGACTTATATGGACTACGACTGAGACTTATTATAGAAGCTAAGACTGACTCAACATTAAAGACTACCATTAATTCGACTGACTCTTCAACTACTTAACATAACTCGAGAAGATAGAAATCAGATCCATTTATAACTTCTTGCTTGTCAAATAACTTTGAGTAAATGTTCGACTTTTCACTTGAAGACCGTTTAAATGACTAACTGAAAATTTGGATTGACTGACAAAACTACTAACAAATTGAATGGCAAACAAATCGACAGAGACGTAAAGATTTCACCGACTTGTAATTACTATTTCCAACACTCCCCCTTAATTATAAGTAGGTGAGATTACAAAAGAAAATTACATCAAAAATTGATTTTACAAAATTTATTGTCACTCATATGTTATTGCGCAGACTCCCATACTACTACAAATATGTTGAAATGCATCTTTTGCTAAATCCTTTGTGAAAATGTTCGCACCTTGTTCTTTTGACCTGCAAAACTCTAAATAGATCTCTTTGTTATTCACCAATTATCTAATAAAGTGATACCTTGTATCAATATTATTGGTTTTCTTGTGAAACACATGATTCTTTGATAACATGATGGTTGAATTGTTGTCATAGAATAATTTGCTTGGTTCTTTTTGTTTCTGCAACAAATATTTTAACATTATTCTCACCCAAACTGCTTGACAAGTTGTGTTTGTATCTATGATGTACTTTGCTTCTGCTGAAGAAAGAGTCACTATGGGTTTTTTCCTTCATGCCCATGATACCATACATGTTTAAAAATCAAATGTGTACACAGAGGTACTTTTCATGTCATCTATGTTGCCTCCACAATCACTATCAGTGTATCCAATGAGTCTGAAATATTCTGAAGTGGAGTACTTAATGCCAAAATCTATTGTTCCATTCACATATCTCAGTATTCTCTTCCCTGCCTTCCATTGTGATTCTTTTGGAGTTTCCATGAACCTTAAAATTAGACTCACTCCATACATAATATTAGGTCTTGTCGATGTGAGATACATAAGACTATCGACCAATATTTTAAACAGTGTGGGATCCACTTTGGACCCTTTATATTCCTTTCTTAACTTCAATCCTATTATGACAGGTGTTGGTGTTTATTTTGAATTCATCATGTTGAATCTTTTCAGAATTTCATGGGAATACTTAGATTGTGAGATAAATATGCTAGTTTTGGACCGGTGCACTTCTATTCCAAACAAATATCTCATTAGCCTCAAATCA
Source organism: Picea glauca (assembly GCA_000966675.3). Lineage (NCBI taxonomy): Eukaryota > Viridiplantae > Streptophyta > Pinopsida > Pinales > Pinaceae > Picea > Picea glauca. The sequence continues at coordinate 213,399 of JZKD02S0947122.1, read as the reverse complement.
GTCATTTCAAATTCATCCTTCATGACTGAATTGAATTCTTCTATGACAAAATAACCTATAAATATCAAATCATCCACATATAAACAAACAATTAACATGTTACCTTGTTGATTTTCTTTGATCTACAGTGTTGGTTGACTTTCACTTCTCTCAAATCCATTCTGTGTGAGATAGGAATCTATGCGACTGTACCAATCTTTGGGAGCTTGATTTAATCCATACAATGCTTTCTTCAATATGTACACCTTGTCTTCTTGTCTTGGAACCTCATTACCTTGTGTTTGTTCCACATATACTTCTTCTTCTAAGTTTCCATTCAAAAATGTTGACTTTACATCCATTTGATAAACTGGCCACTTGTACTACATGGTAATGGATAAAATAGTTTTGACTGTGTCTATGCGCACAAATGGTGCAAATGTTTCATTGAAATCAATTCCAGGTTGATGTATAAAACCTCTTGCAACTAAGCTTGACTTGTGCTTCTGCACATTGCCTTCTGCATCTTGCTTGGTTTTATAAATCCATTTGACACTTATAACATCCTTGTATTCAGGTACATATACCAATTTCCATGTTTGATGGTTCTATATGCATCTTATTTCTTCATCCATGGCTTGTGCCCATACATCATCTTTAACAATGTCTTCAAAAGTTAATGTATCATCTATTTGTGAAAACATAGCAAAAACTGAAAATGAATTTCTTGTGGCTTCATTATAGATGTCGTGGAAACTTCTTGTCTTTCTTGGTAACAAACTTGCTAAAGTTGGATTTGGAAATGTAGAACTACTTGGACTTCTTGTTGATGTTTATTGCACTCTAGGTGTAGACTGCACACCTATTGTTCTGACTAGAGTATTCTGCATTGTGATTTGTGTTGAAATGTCAGTTGTATAAGGGAATGCACATTTACCTATGCATGGTGTTTGAACCACTTCATCTTCTATGTCATCAAGCTCCATTGCATCAATAATTTTGACTATCTTTGTTATGCTTCCATCCCATGCTTCATTCTCCACAAACTGAACATCACGGATGATAATGAATTTTCTTGTGACAGGTTCATACATCTTGTATCCTTTTGTTTCTTTAGAATACCAAACAAATATACATGTATGTCCTTTGTTGTCCAACTTCCTTCTCAGTTCATCTGGAACATGTGCGTATGCGACACAACCAAAAAAAATTAAGTGCGCCACATTATGCTTTAATCATATCCAGTCTTCTTGAGGAACTATGTTCTTCACACTCTTTGTTGGACATCTATTCAATATGCATACTGCAGTTTCTATTTCCTCAGGCCAATACTCATTTGACAAATATTTGGCTACCAACATACTGCGTGATATTTCCAATGTGGTTATTTTCCTTCTCTCTGCGACACCATTTTGTTGTGGTGTATATCGCGTTGTAAATTTCTTTTAGATTCCATAAAATATACAAAATTTATGAAATTCTCTTGAAAATTATTCTCCTCCTCTGTCCGTTCTTAGACACTTGATTTAATAACCACTATGTTTCTCCAAAAGTTATTTAAAATTCTTAAAACAACCCAATGCGTTAGATTTATTCTCTAGGAAATAAATCCATGTATTTCTTGAGAAATCATCAATGAATGTTAGAAAATATGTACTGCCTCCTATGGATATTGTTTGCATTGGTTGACAAATTTCTGAATGCACTATTTCCAGTGTAGATTTTGCTCTGAAAGATTTTCCAACTAGAAATGATTCTTTGTGTTACTTTCCAAATATTCATCCTTCACATATCCTTTCTGGTTTTTAACTAATGGAAAACCTTTTACCATATCATGTGCATATAGTAGCTTCAGACCTCCAAGGTTCAAATGTCCAAATCTGAAATTCCATAAAAAGGAATCATCGTGTATTTTAGATTGGAATGTTTCTTTCATCTCCACGTCATTTTCTCCTTTCTTGATATTGCACACACTATTTTCTTTATTGGAATTGCGCACACTTTCTACTGTAAATGCAGTGTCTGACTCCACATCTTTTTCTTTGCCAACATCTAGTATTATATTCTTCTTCTTGGATGGCTTCAAATTCAATGGGAATATCCTCTTACTTGTCATCTTAATTTGTGCAATAAGTTTATTTCTTGGGCATTTGTCCATAATCACACAGTGATTATCTTCCATGTAGATTATGTATCCTTTCTGTAACAATTTTCCTGTGCTCATCAGAACATGCTTCAGACCTGAAGCATAATACACATCAAGAATAAAAAAAAAATCTCCTTTATTAGTTAAAATATTTATACTGCCTTTTCCCAAGACAGTGACTTGGATATATGTTCCAAGTGTAACCTTGTTTTGGACTGACTCATCCAAACTAGAAAACAATTCTATGTTTCTTGTCATGTGCTTACTGCAGCGTGAATCTAAATACCATATGTCACAAGGAATTTATTGAGAAACATTGCATTCAACTAGTGAGACTATAGGAATTTCTAGAGTGTTGTTGGCTTCCCACAACAACCCCCTTCTTTTTCTTTAATCAAAATCTAGGGTCCGTCTAAATTTTACTTGGATTCTTCATTTGTTTCTCTTTGACTTGATTGGATTGGTATTGGTTTTATTTGTTTCGAGGTTGCTTTGAGTTTATATTATTTTCTTTTGTTTGGTTTGAATTTCATGAAATTCAAAAGCCATTTTGTTTTTCTTTCTACATAGTTTTGATGCTGATGGTCGAGTTTCATGATTTGGGAGTTTGTTATTACCTCTTCCTTATTGAATTTGTAATGGCTTGGTTGAAGAAATGGATTAATAACAACGACTTTACAGGAAGAAAGATTATTGCGACACACATTTTCTATGACATTTTTTCACATTTGATAAAATTTGAATGAAGGAGAGATGAGCATAGAAATATTAATTTAAATGAAAACATTAGTTTTTATCAATTGTTTACTTTCATTTAAATTATGATTATGTTTTCGTCTTTTGCTCATTAGCAAGTTTGACTATTCTAAATAATGAGTTCAATTCTTCATCACATAATATCTTGGTTGGTTTCTCATTTTCACAAAATCATTTGGTGGGTTTAATTAATTAAATTATTTTTTCATTTTGCATCTTATTTCAAAATAAATAAATAAAATAGAAAAAAAATTATCTATCATTTGTTTGATTTTGTGGGAACCCAAAATTAATATTTTTCTCCTCTCCATAAACTTGAAGCTTCTAGAATTTTAAGATCAAATTTGAAAGGAAAATATAAACAATATTTGTTTACAACTTTTAGTTAGCTTTTAGTTTAAATTCATTTTAATTTTGATGTTCTAGATTTTGTTTTATTCACTTTTTATATTTAGATTATTAAATTGGTTTATTTTTGTTTCACAAGTTTCTATTATCATATATTTGGTACATATTTGATGATGGATTGATTTTATTTAATATTATCTAAATACATTCAAGATAATTGATCCAAAAATAACATTGGATTGCTGCAAATAATTTATGAGCAACAACAAATAAGATTTGGAAATGCATTCAAGAACACACAGATGATTTTGTGGGACTGATTATAGCCAACCATCAGGAATATCAAGAAACGACTGAACAACCATATGAAGAATGGAACCATTTATCTTAATCGTGATATTTTTCCCAATCAAATGTGTGATTTGATATATATTTTTGTTTCTTTACGAGGAAAATTTCAGGTGGTAGAAATTGTTAGTGACACCCAAACTATTCATTCATTGCATAAATATATGAGAAAGTTTAGAGCCAAAGGAGATGGAATAAATTTTGAGGAGGATTTGTATCCTTTCTTTTTTGTATATTATTTATTTTGTAAATTTTTTTATTTTCTGAAGGAGTAACGTATGATTGGAATTTTGAGAGAATGGACCAGTTTTTTCGAAGAAGAATATGAAATTCCAGATTGTTGAATGGATTTTTTCCTGTGAGTAAAATGGTTTTGTTTTTCATCATAATATCTTTGATTATGGTTCATATTCTTTGAGTAATTGATTATGGAATTATTTAAATTATCTTTAGTTTGTTTAATCAATACATTGTTAGTTTCTATCATTTATGTATTAATTTTGTCAATCTTTAAGAGTCTATTATCACAATTATCTTGATCTTGGTGATTGTATTATTTTGATACAAATCTTGTATTATTTTGAGTTTATTCATGTAATTCATATTTGTAAAGATATAATTGTTCAATTGAGATTTTTCTTATTGTCGATTAATCTATTATATCTTCACTAAGGATCATGTTTTCAAAGTTGTTCTTTCTGTATTTTAAATAAGATTTAAATTTTTAGTCAAAGTGATTTTTATCCTGACACTCTCACAATATTAGAATTATACAACCTTCTTCTATAGATGTATCTTAACAGTCAGGTTGTTGGAGAAGAATTATAAAGGAAGGTGTTATCATGTATAGTTGTAAAGGGAAGCAGGTCGTCCATGTCTGTGGTTTGCACAAGAAGAGCCCAAGCACAACACTCAAAAGAAGTCCATTTCATGCTGAAATATAGAAAAATAGACAGGTTCAGTTTTAAACGACGGAGATCCCCTATGAAGTTCAGATTGGAAACCCTCGGGCATTTGGGATTATAAAGTGGCACAAGGTTTAGTTCCAGAAAGAAACCATGGAATCAAAAATAAAACGTCGCATGTCCTTCTCTAATAGATGGGCATGATTTACTTCGGAGATTGGTTTTCGGGTGTTTTGACACTTCTCCTCTCAATTTTCTACAAAATGCTTTTCCCAGAATGAATAGATCACTGCCACGTGTCCTTCTCTAGCAGACGGGTATGATTTACTTCGGAGTTTAGGTTTTGGGTGTTTTGGCACTTCTCAATTTTCTCTGAAATGATTTTCCCGGAATGCATAGATCTCTGTCATGTGTTGGTCTCCAACGGACGGTCATGATTTACTTCGCCATTTCGGGTTACAGGAGTTTTGGCTCCTCTCTTTTTTGGTTTCCTATGAAACGCATTCCCACAAAGTGCATGGATCTTTGTTGCATTTCCTCCCAAATACAACAATGAAGTCTCAGTTCTTTCACCACTTGTCCATCTGGTGTTGACATGTGGCACTCAGTCGAGGCACCTTTCGGTATATCATCCACTTGTTTCCAAGTAACTCGTTTCACCCTCCTTTCCGCGACACATCAACACAGTGACGTCAGGTCACCACGTCAGCTTCAGGAAGCCGTTCTCCTGAAAATATTATTGTTCAACGCCAAAAGTATCGCCATCCCTAAAGCATAGTTATAAGGATCCTATAATTGGTGAGAAATTAAACTTTAGCTGGGGCACTAAATTGGCAGGGCTACCCAAATCACGAAATGCAAATAGATCAACGACCACACTTCATTGCAGGGACGCAAATTGCTAGAGAGTTAAAATCCTTGAGCGGTCCCACAATAGAAATTGTGGTATAGTAAAAAAGCTACGTGGCAGAAGGTGGTAAATTGCAAGCTCAAAAGCGTGTGGGTCCAAACTGCCTTCAATGACCCCACATTCAAGTGCTTATAAAACAATTAATCTGTGAGCAACATGTGGCCTCCCCCTAGGAATTAAGCCTCATTGTGATCCCAAGGAAAATATAAGACCTATTTTAGGAGTAACGCTACAAAATATACAAAATTAGTTACCAAATGCGTTATAGAATGGCGCTACGAACTAGCCCCTTTAGTCAAAGGTTTGAATTCATGGATCCTTCTTGATTGTTGATGATGTGGAGAGAAGAAAGAATCATAGGTGGCAGCATGGAAACAACATACGACCATTGGAGGACACTTGAAACTAAAAAGGAATGTTCATAACCTAGGAGACATGTCATTTAATGCCTATTGGAGTGGTTGCCAATATGGATCCTAAATTGTAACAGTTTGTTAAGATCTGTTAGCATAGGTGTTAAAATTTTAGTTCTTTTGGAGAATCCTAGGTTAGAAAGGTCATCTTTCACCTCTAGTTGTTGCCTTTCCTATTTTTATTATAAATACATCTTCTAAATGATTAGAGACTCTGGAATGGTTGAGCAGGTCTTCCTTATTCTAATATTTTGACTAAGTAAGTTGTTCTCTAGTTATGTATTGGACTTGAGACTTTCTCATTAATAGAATTCAGTTTCTTTCATCATATTTTTTAATCTATGTTGAAACACTCATGCATGGAGGATCCAGACAAGGGTTGTAGTCATATCGTGATGTAGGTTTGATTACATTATTGGTGTGACTAGTTTCAATCAATTTCTTTGTTATCTTGTTTCTTCTTATGTTGAAATGCTCATGCATGGATGATCCAGACGAGTTTTTGTAGTCGTATAGTAATGGAGGTTTGATTATTATGTTATTGTGATATATTTCAGTGTCTGAAACTTAATTCCAAGAGTGCTCTTGTGCCTAATTTTTTCTTCACCACGCTGCTTGAAAGCCAGATGCCCATGACAAACTTGTTCACCTTTCTCACTAAGTATTTACTCTGCTGACCTTTAACCTTAAACCACTGATTGATATTAAAGAGGACCTCATTTCCCTATGCATTGCTTGTCCATTTTCTATGTTAAAAAATTCTTGTACTGAGTTTTTTCCATTTGACCTCCATTCATAAAACCTACCTCCACAAAAAATTCGATGAGTACTGGTCTTATCCTCTTGTATTCTGAGGGTGAATCGTAGTGATAACATTATTGGCACCGTTGTCGGCGAACTGAGTAACGAAATATCTTTCTTTGGGAGAATGGCAATGATCATATATGATATTTCAAGGTGAATAAAGACCAGACACATTCAGACTGCATATCATTCACCTGGCGAGTCCATGGTTAAAGAATCCAGTGTCGAATCCATAGTTTTAAGAAGCCATATTTTCAGATGGAAGCCATCTTGGCTTGAAGATTTTCTTTTTTGATTTTCTCTGTTGTTCCTGGTTTTCCAAATGTTGTTCCTACTATAGATGAGTGGGGAGATTTCTTGCCCAGATTTAGAGAACATAGAGATGACAACCTTGTTGAGCATTTACTTGAGTTTCATGAACTCATGCATCAGTGGGGAATACATCATGAGGATGTATTAATGAAGATGTTCATGTACTCATTAGAGGGATATGCTCATGAGTGGTGTTGATCCTTGCCTCCTACTAGCATCTCCTCCCTAGAAGAGTTTCATGCAGCTTTCAAGATGCATTGTCAATTTTTTATTCCTTTGAGTTAATTTTTCATAGTTGTTGTGAGGCGTATAAAGATTGTGTTAAAGATATAGTTGATTCTTATGAAATACATGAAGAAGATATATTGGATGAGGAATCAACTTTTTCTCTTCCCTATTCATCTACATCAGATGAAAAATTTGTTTGTTTCTCTTATGAATAAAATGCAAAGGATATTCCTGTCCTTGGAACATATGTTTTTGGAAGCCCTGCTTATGATGAAGAAGTTGTTTCAAATACTGACCAAAAACAACCAATTTTTGATGAATATCCCAGTGAATATGATGAAGAGAAGATCTTTTTCATGGTTTCTTTGGAACCTTGTATCATGGTTCCTATATATGATAATTATGGATCTGATCCTTGGGAGAGTCATGAAGGAGAAGTGGAAGAGATAAATATGCAGCTTATGTCATCTCCAACAATTATAAATGAGTATCATGTTAAAGAAAAACACCCATTCATTGATATATAGGAGGATATCTTTTGCCATCAACTAGCAGACATTACCAGTGAAGACAAAAGAGAAGTGGATCAAAAGCATGCTTCATCCTTTCACTCACCTATGATTTCCATAGACATTCAACTATGTGTGAGCAATTGTAAAGAGGATCATGTTTTTTTTCACCAACCCAATAGGTTTTATCACCTATTTAATGACCGTATAGGGGATTACATGGAGTTATATTTCCTCCATGTATTGAAGCCTCCAAGCTTTAAATTACCTTCATCATTAGGAGGAAATCTGACGAATGTAATTAATTTGTTGTCACAGTTTCATTTTCCCTTGTTGATCAGTGACAAAGTAAATAAGTTTTCAGTTAGGAAGTTACTTGAATGGCTATGGTGGAAGTTTGATTTCACCTAGCACATTGTAAAAAATCAGTTAGTGTAGTATTGTACATAAATAAGCGCCTTCTGGAACATGTGTGTTTGCTTTATTTTTGTAAGCATGTTGTCTTCACTGAATGTATTTGAGCTTGAATCCACAACCCAACAACTAAGGCACTAAAACTGCACGTTCTTGGAAGCTCGCAGGGAGCATGCAATCCCCTATGGAGCCAAATGTTATCACATATAGTTGTCAAGGGAAGCAAGTCGTCCAAGTCCATGATCTGCACAGGAAGTGCCCAAGCGCAACATTCAAAAGCAGTCTATTTTGGGCTGAAATACAGGAAAATAGACAAGTTCAGTTTTCAACGACAGAGATCCCCTATGAAGTTCAAATTAGCAACCCTCAGGCATTCAAAATTATAAATTTGTGTGAGGTTTAGTGCTAGACAAAATCCCCCGAATTAAAAATCAAGCATTGTGTTTCCTTCTCCAGCAGACGGGCACAATTTACTTTGAAGTTTAGGATTCGAGTGTTTTGGCACTTCTCCTCTTGATTTTCTCTGAAATGCTTTTCCCAGAATGCACATATCTCTTTTGCGTGTCCTTCTCCAGAAAATGGGCATGATTTACATTGGAGTTCGGGTTTCTGGTGTTTTGGCCCTTCTCTCGATTTTATCAGAAATTATTTTCTCGGAATGCACAGATCTCTGTCGCATGTCCATCTCCAATGGATGGTCATGATTTTCTTCACCATTTTGGGTCTCGGGATTTTTGGCTCCTCTCGTTTTTGGTTTCCTCCGAAACAAATTCCCATGGATTGCATGGATATTTTCCATGTTTCCTCCCAGATCCAACATATCAAATCTTCTTTAGACTCCAGAGCTTCAACATTCTTGTTCCCTCCTTGTTTTCAAATCTCTGAAGTTTTTCTGCTGCAAAGTCTCAGTTATTTCGCCAGCTTTCCATCTGGAACTGACACGTGGCACTCAATCCAGGCACCTTTGGGCATATCATCCACTTGTTTCCAAGTGACATGTGTCACCCTCCTTTCCATGAAACATCAACACAGTGACGTGAGGTCACCACGTTAGATTCAGGAAGCCTTTCTCTGGAAAATATTATTGTTCAATGCCAAAATTATTTCCATCCCTAAAGCATAGTTAGAAGGATCCTAGAATTGGTGGGTGGTTAAACTTTAGTGGGCGAGCTAAATTGGCAGAGTTGCCCAAATCGTAGGACACGGCTAGATCAACGACCACGCTTCACTGCAGGGATGCAACTTGCTCGAGCGTTAATATCCTTGAGTGGTCCCACAATCAAAACCATGTTATAGTAAAAGAGCTACGTGGCGGAAGGTAGTGAATTGTGGGCTCAAAAGAAGTGCGGGTCAAAAATCCCTTCAATGACCTCACATTCACGTGCTTATAAAACAATAAATTTGAGATCAACATGTGGCCTCCCCCTAGGAATTAATCCTCATTGCGATCTTGAGGAAAAAAACAGACCTATTTTAGGAGTGGCTCTATGAAATCTACAAAATTGGTTACCAAATGCACTACGAACTGCCCCCTACAGTCAAAGGTTTTAATTCATGATTCCTTGATTGTTGATGATGTGGAGAGAAGCAAGGATCATAGGTGGCAGCATGGAAGCAACATACAACCATTGGAGGACAATTGGAACTAAAAAGGAATGTGCCTAAGCTAGGATACATATCATTTAATTCATGTTGGATTGGTTGACAACATGGATCCTAAATTGTAATCGTTTGTTAAGATCTATTAGCATAGGTGTTAGAATTTTAGTTGTTTTGGAGAATCCTAGGTTAGGAAGGCCAACTCTCATCTCTAGTTGTTTCCTTTCCTCTTTTGATTATAAATACATCTTCTAAATTATTATAGACTCTGGAATGGTTGAGCAGGGCTCTGTGATTATAATATATTGACTAAGTAAGTTGTTCTGTGGTTATGTATTGGACATGAGACTTTCGCATTAACAGAAGTTAGTTTCTTTCATCATCTTGTTTAATATGTGCTGGAAAAATTGTGCATGGAGGATCCATATGAGGGTTGTAGTCGTATTGTGATGTAGGTTTGATTACAGTATTGTTGTGACCAGTTTCAATCAGTTTTTTTGTTATCTTGTTTCTTCTTATGTTGAAATGCTTGTGCATGGAGGATTCAAACGAGTTGTTGTAGTCACATAGTAATGGAGGTTTGATTATTATATTGTTGTGATATATTTCAACATCTAAAACTTAAGTCTAAGAGTGTTCTTGTGCTTGAAAGACAGATTCCCATAGAAGACTTGTTCACCTTTCTCACTAAGTCTTTCCTTTGCTCACCTTTAACCTTAAACCACTAATTGCAGTTAATGAGGACTTCATTTCCCTATACATTGCTTGTCCAGTTTCCATGTTAGAACATTTTTGTACTGATTTTTTTCCATTTGACCTCAATTCATAAAAACTACCTACACAAAAATTTTGGTGGGTACTGGGCTTATCCTCTTGTAGTCTGAGGGTGACTCTCAGTGCTAACAGAAGGTACAGCCAAAAGTTCTCTTTAAATACTGGTCAGTCATACCTTAATGATTTTATATTTGTTTTGATTTATATTTTGTGAATGTAAGTTAACATTTAAGCTTAAATACTTTGTTTATTTAAGTTAAAACATTATTATTTACATTCATTTATTTTCCTTTTTTTTTAGTTTCAAGGTTAAAATTAGATTAGTAGTATGTTCTAGATCTATTAATTGTTCCTAAGATTCGATTCTCTTGTAAAACCTTATTTTACAAGGTTTCTTGTAAATATTGCACATGTTTATTTGTATATATTGTATATAATGATGAGAATAGTCAATGTATATAGTGGATCTTAAATAATGCATAGTTAGTTATTTTATTTCTATAATTTAGATTAGGTCTCTTTATCATATAACATGTTGGTTGTGGAGCCTGATTATCTTCCTGATTTATAGGTCTTTTACTTTCAGCCATGTTTATACCGCATGAAGTATTTACACCCCAGAAGTATGTACACTCTTCCACGCGAGGGAGTGCAGAGGGGGTACCCCCTTTTTGGGGTTCGGGGGGCCTATCCCCCCAACTGGGGGGTCTGGGGGAAAGCCCCTCGATGGGGGTTTAGGGGCGAAGCCCCCGAACAAAAAATTGCCTTGTAAAAGTATATTGTAATTTCATTGTAAATATGGACCGTTCATTATAAGGTCGCAGATCTAACAATAGAGATTATGTTACGGTTTTTTTCCCTAGAAGGAAACCCTCTTTTATGAGGGAAATGTATCGCAGCTATGGATGGTGGTGAATGTTGTATTCTGAGAGAGGAGAATGTGAGAGAAAGAAGAGGAAGTTACAGCGGGTTTTTCTATAGGTTGTATCCCTTCATTTGATGGATATTAATAAAGGAAGGAGCTGGCAATTTCTCTGGTGGACGTAGCCCACACTGGGTGAACCACGTAAATCTGTGTCTCTCTTGTATTGTGTGTCTTCTATGTTTTGTTTCTGCATTTGTTTTATTTTATTTCTCCGTGGTCCTGTTTTTTCTAACATAACATATCCATTAAACCCATCAGGGGTAGTTATTTCAAATGGCTTGGGTTATTTAGACAACCTCCGACCAGACTATACCCTTCCAGTTGACGGTGTGTCATGTCGCCCATAAACAAATGGCGCTAAAATGAGGGCCGATAAAATTAAATGATTGAATTTTTTAGTTTCAAATTGTTTGTTTTAATCATTTAAGTTATTCTCCCATAGTTATTTTTGATTCAATATTTATACTTCGGTAATGTAATACATATTTTTAAGGGATAAATAGATGACAAGCTAACTCGGAGCCGAATTAATTATTGTCACATTAAAACAATGGCTCCTGCCCAAATTTTTGTATGGGAATGTGTTTTTAATCTCCCATCTATTAACACTCCCAATAAGACTTTTTATGTTTTGTCAGAACTTACATTCGACGGAGAAGGGAGTACATCCGGAGAAGATCATTACTTTTTTTTATATAAAATTAAAAAAAATAATATCATTGATTCTAATTTTATATGAAGATTTTTCTCTCTCACCTTCCGAGGTTGGGTTAAATATTGGTTCAAAACTTTTCTGGCTAATTTAATTCATTCTTTGTATAAGTTTGTAATTGAGATTTTATCAGATTTTAACAATTATTTTTATGATGAATTAAGTGAAGAACTAAGTTGTTTAAGGAAAGAAAATGATGAATCATTCAATGATTTTTCAATTAGGTTCATAAATGTTTGTACTAGATTCCCTTTGAAAGAAAATCCTCTTATTGATGAATGGTTTCAATATCTTGTTTCTCTCTCAGACAAGAAAGATCAATTAATTTTTAACCAATCTTAATTGAGCACTAATAATCAATATCAAGATGGTTTAAAAGTTCATGATGATATTGAAGTCATTAAAGAACCACATTTTTTTGTAACTTCCTTCATTTTGGAAAATCAAGAGCAACATGACATTTTACAAGATACAATTGTCGCTTATGATATCTCTTTGCCAACAATGTCTTTTTCTATTGAGGAAGGAACATTGAATTCAAAAGGAGAAAGTGTTCAAACTCTCCAAGATATTACAATTATTTCTGAAGTAAAACAGATGGAATGTGCATTTGGTAATTTTTTTGTCAATAAAACTTCCCCTCACTCATGTGAACCGGATCAAGATCAATTAGTGGGAGATGACAACATTGGTCAAACTAGTAATGAATCATCTAATTCTGGTAATTTTCTCTCACATTCACCCTCTTATGATGAACATGATTTGGTCTTCGAAAACATCTCATGTTATTTAAAAGATAATATGATGAGAGATGATATGTTTATTCAAGGAGAGGGAACAAAACCATAATTCGAAATGAATATACCTATCATTTCAAGAGATGCAGTTCATCTCATCAATTCTTTTATAAATTATTCCTTTTACCCTGATAATTTTTACGATCCTGGTTAGAGGACATCATGGAGATAGAAGACATGGTATTAAGGGAAGAGTTGTTATGCCTCCAGTAGCACCCATGTCAGAGGGGTCCAACCCCCAAGTATAAGAACACATCTTGAGCATGAGAGGACTTCCACGCGATATGTGTTTGGTCTGACAAGGTCCTTCCAGGGAAATTTCATAGGCCTTGACTAACCATATGTACTAATATAAGGCTAGGGTGCCTGTACCCACGAGGGTCCACAACATGCCCTATCCAGTACTGGTATCATTCACAGAGAACTATATAATATTAAGTTCCTGAGTTCATGAGTGCCACATACGGCTCAGTCACAGAGGCATGGATGGAGAACAAGGCGATGTGCTTTACACTTTGCGGTTACGACCTCCAGTACGAAGGTCCATATGATGGTATTTATCTATAGTGGAGCACTCTTCTATGGTGCAAGATGCTCCTGCCTCAGCTAATCATGGTTGTTGAAGATGTGTTATGGGAACAGTTCGATGAACGGTTCCAGGAGAAGTAATTGTCAGAGGAATTCATTACGCACCAGCTCGATGAATTCAATGCCTTAAGACAGAGTGGTCGTACGGTGTTGGATTATAAGACCATATTTATGGAGCTACTTTGGTGTGCCCCACATATGAACATGGAAAATCTAGACATCCACAGGTTCATGATCGACCTTAACTCCAAATTTCATGCAAAGGAGAGGATATAAATGCCTTGGGCATTGCACGATGCAGTCTCGTATGCCTCATAGCTGAGGAATAATTGACCGTGGGAGTTAGGACAAGACTCCTGCAAGATCATCTGGAATGATGACATCTGGTGCACAATAGCATCAGAAGCCAACCAAACAAGACATATGGGTATCAAGATCTGTCTATAGAACCCTTGTCATGACACCACGATGAAGGGTTCCTTAGCAGGAGACTCCCTACAAGGAAGCACTACATCAACAACAACAATAGTTAGTCCTGTTCAACAAAAAAGACCAAGGTTTTGGGCTGGTGGGATAGTGGCTTCTACTTCGGGGCCAGGGGTACTGGGCTAGAGATGGGTGTTGGACATGTGGAGATCCACCTTACCAGCAATATTGTTCGGTTGAAAAGGACAGAGCGAACGGGTTAATAGGACACACTACCTTTGCAGAGATGGGCATGGCCCATGAGATTCAAGACCACGATGAATAACCACCAGGTCGAGCACAAGTCCATTGTGCATGAGGATTGAGGTGCCATCACCAACCAAACCTTTAGTATTTGTTATATCCCAGTGCTAGAAAGAGTTGTATTTCTAGTACCACGTGGAAGGGATTAAGGTAAAGGCAGTCAAACAAGACAAATTTTGTGGAATTGGCCTTGGGAGCCAAGCAAAAGGTTGGAGGTAAGGTTATAGAATGTAGCCTTAACTTGGGATATTTGTTCATGAAGGCCAACCTGTACATCGTGATCCTAGGATCTTATGACATCGTGATCAGTATGGACTGGTTGGAATCGATTGAGGCGATACTCAATTGTAAGATGAAACGGTTGAGTTTGGTCGATGATGAGGAAGAAAGACATGTGATTATAGGAAGGAACCAAATATTTTTCGTAAGGTTCATCTCTTCCCTATAGATACAAAAGAGAATGCTCAATGGATGCAAGTGATATGTGATCCTTGTGTGATTAAAATGGGCATGGTGGAAGGACTAGAAAACATTCCAATGGTACGAGGATTTGTGGACGTATTCCCAGAGGAGTTACTAGGGTTTTTGCCTAAGAGGGAATTGGAATTTACCATCAACCTAAAACTGGGAACTGAACCGATATCAAGAATTCCCTATCGGATGTTGACTCCTAAGTTACAGGAGTTGAAAATGCAGCTGAAGGATTTGTTGGAGCTAGGAATTATATGTCCAAGTGTGTCGCCTTGGGGTGATCCTGATATTTTCATACGGAAGAAGGATGGGTTGTGAAGACTCTGCTTGACTACCATCAAGTATTTGTTGATGACATGTTGATATATTATCAGAGGACGACAGAAATTGAATAAATTTGCGCCTAGTGCTACATTGTTTATGAGAGAACAAATCTTGGGGACTATCGAAATGATATTTTATCAATTGAGGATTCATCAATTGGAGAATTTTATCTCCGACAAAGGTATCTTCGAGGAGCTAGCATAGGTAGAGGATATTAGGGAATGGCCTGCACCAATGAGTGTAACAGGAGTAATTAGTTTCATGGGTTTAGATGGATATTATCGATGGTTCGTCAAATCTTTTTTTGAAGATAGCAAAACCGACCACAAAAATACAAAAGAAAAATAAGAAATTGTGTGGACTGAGAATGTGCAAAAGCATCTCGAAGGCAAGGAGTGGTTAAGGAAAACTTCCATACTAAAAATCCCCTACAAGGACAAGGAATTCTTGTTATGCACAGGCTTATACAAGGAGGGCCTAAGTTGAATCTGGATGCATGGAAATTGAGTGAATTCTTACTTCTCAAGGAAATTGAGAAGGCGTGAGGATAAATACGCAACACATGATTCAAAGTTATTGGCCATGGTGTATTCCCTTCGAGTGTGGATACACTACCTGATTGGATGAAATTTTGAACTAAAAATGAACCACTGCGCTTGAAACACATTTTACGCAAAGTGACTTGAACGTGCATCAACAGTGTTGGTCAGAACGTATTAGTGAGTACGATTTTGAGAATACCTACTTAAAAGGAACAATGAACAGAGTGGCAGATGCATTGAGTCAGATACCATGCATATTTTTGGAGATACCTCTTCAAGAGAAACTTGTGAAAAGATTCTAACTTTACAGTGGGACGATGACTGGTATAGAGAGGTTAAGGAAGTAATCGGATGAGACACCATGTTGTACCAAAATTTGAGGGATTTACTCTGGACAATGAAGGATTAATGAGGTATAATACTCAGATTTACATACCTCCTTACGACGAGTTTAGAAGTTTGATCTAAAATGAATCTCATAGAGAAGTGTCTTGGCTCAGCTTGGAGTCACGAAGATGAGGGTAGACCTTAATCCCTCATTCTTCTGGTAAGGATGAAGGTACACATAGTTAACTACTTGGCATGGTGTCTGGAATGTCAACAAGTAGGGTTTGAACACAAACATTCGAAGGGATTACTACAGAAACAGGTCATTCTAGAATAAAAATGAAGTCCATTTCGATGGACTTCGTTGTGGGATTGTCGTTGACAGCAAGGAGACACGACTCGATTTTCGTTATAGTAGATATTCTAATGAAGAGTGCACATTTTTATCCCTGTGCATACGATGTATAAGGCACTAGACCTCATTATATTGTTTATCGGTGAGATAGTGAGATTGCATGGTGTTCCTAAGAGGATCATATCCGACCGAGGATCGATGTTTACAAAACAATTGGGAATTGTTTCCAAGAAGCCTTGGGAACCCAACTTAACTTTAGTACCACGTATCTCCCGGAGACAGAAGAGCAGATAGAATGAACAAACCAAGTCTTGAAATATATGTTACATATGTACGAAATGGACCAACAAAAGCGTTGGGAGGAGTTCTTGCCACTGGTAGAGTTGGCATACAACAATAACTATTAAGGCACCTTTAAGATGTCACCATTTTAGTTTCTTCATGGGTGACCGTGTCATATGCCTTTGAGTTGTGATAGACTCAAATATGGGGTCCTGGTAGGACCAGAAGGTATCCAAGAAATGAAATAACAAGTACAAACGATAAGAAAAAGGGTTTGAAGAAGCGCAAGATTGACATAAGGGTTTTTCGATGTACATCATATGACCATAGTTATGAAGGGCCTAACGGCTAGACATGCCTCATTCTTTGAGGTGTTGAGTGATGTTTATCTTGTATCTATGTGTGACTTTAGGTCAATGATCCTACGCATGTGATTGAATTGAGTTCTTGGTGGATGTTGGGCGAGGGTGCACTCACAACGGAGCCAATCTTGTTTATGGACCATGACATTCAATAGCTATGGCGTCGAACTTTCAATCAGGTCAAGGTCTAGTGGAACAATTATAGTCCACAGTAGCCTACCTGGGAGGACGCCTATGATATGTGTCATCGGTTTCCATTTTTGTTTGATAGCTATACATTTAAATATTGTCAGATATTTTATTTGTGCAATTGTATACTGTGAAACTTTGGGACAAAGTTTAAAACAAGAGGGGGTGTATGTAACATCTCTCTGTTGAGCGCACTTATGATGTGACTTATTCTTTGAGGACACTTGCGTGAAAGTGATCCAGTTCATTATATGAGTGAATTATTTTCTTATGGAGTTTGATGATGAGATTGTGATTTATGATGTTATGTTATGCTATTATGTATAAACATGTGTTATTGACTAGTTTATCCTGAGTGTGCAAGACTCTTGACATATTGAGGAAGTCGATGGGATGGATGGACTAGCTTGGGCTCTAGATCGAGTCAGGGAGTGGACTGTTGATGGTTTGTGTATTTATGTTATTGCATATGTGACATATGACTTATATAATATGATGTTTATGGATCACTGAAATATTTCTTGATAGATGTAGCTTGATGATAGCTTTCTAACCAGACTTCCATTTGGAGTAAAGGGGTCATGAATGACAACCAAAGATATTGAGGAAGAGGTGTAGCAGCAACCCTTCCACAACCTACTAGCACTCCCACCGTGGCTAGAATTGTAGGTTAATGATTACCTAGTTCATGAGATCCACGATGTCGTAAGGGAAGAATGAGACAGTCGTTCACAAAGATTCTAAAGGGAGCGCAATAAGGAAGAGTATTTATTCCTTATAAGACCTTAGTCTCCCAAAAAGTTACCTAACGGAGTATTGGCTCCAAGGGCTTGACGTCTACCAAAATCAATCAAAAGGCGAGTGGCACCCTTGGAGCACGTAGTGTGTCTTGAAGGGAACGTCGCGTAAATGAAACATTAATGTAGGAGAGTGGCACCCTTGGAGCACTTAGTGTGTCTTGAAGGGAACGTTGTGGTTTTAACACTAGTGAGTCAATGAACCTAGGTACCTAGGAAAAATATATGATTTTGACCTCGTCACCCTTAAGATATTTGTTGCATGAGTAAAGCTTAAATTTTTTTTTATAAAATTTCCGCTTAGAAACATTTGTTGAGCCTAGTTGAATTTAAATGCTGGGTATAATTTGGACATGAGAACTACAAATTTATTTAAGCAAGTAATATAGGGGGGATGAAGAAAATGGGGTAAAAAATTAAATTTAAAAATTTAATGGAGAATCAAATTAATTAAAATATTAATTGTTGGCTAAATACAACTCGCTAATTTAGCACTTAGACCAAAAAGGGGGAAACTTAAATACAAAAGGAATGTGGAACATAGAAGGGAATCTAGTCTGGAGAACTTTCCAAATTTGAACTCAACTAAGATTTAAGAATGATGTGATTCATTAAGGGAATGTGAGGGAATAAAGGGACATTGAAGAGCGTTTTTAGGAACACTTTTAGGTGGATGAGGGAAATTGACAATTTAAATTAATTAATTAATTGAATTTATGGTGCAACTAAGGGATCAGGTGACAAGTGTATGGGGGGAATTTACCTAATAATAAATTGAATAAAAAGAATTTAATGTGCGTTATGGAAAGAAGTCACTAAGAAAACTCTATAAAATAAATGGAGGAGGGGGGAATTGATCACGTCTATAAGGTTACACTGCCATATTTTTCTCTTGAATGATTTTTCTTGTAGGAGTTGGTATACCTAGCTTAGGGGGCTCAGGGGGAATAAGAGTACCCCTAACAACCTCTTCCGTCGCCTATGGTTACACCCAACTTCGTCGGTGATGGTACATCATTGGGACTTGTATCTAATATGTGTCGAATTTGTTATATACCTTATGGTAATTCTTGTATCTCATCTGTGTCGAATTAGTTATAAACTGTATGGGATTTCTGTATTTAATCTATGTCTACAAAATATGGCATTAGTTATAAACTGTATGGGATTTGATATAAACTGTATGGTATTTCTTGCATCTAGTCTGCGTCGAATTGGTTATAAATTGTATAGTATTTCTTGTATCTAATCTGCGTCGAATTAGTTATAAACTGTATGGGATTTCAGTATTTAATCTGCGTTGAATTTGATATAAAATGTATGGTTTTTCTTGCATCTAGTCTGCATCAAATTTGTTATAGACTGTATGATGTTTGTTGTATCTAATCTGCGTCGAATTTGTTATAAATTGTATGGTATTTTAGTATTTAAGCTGTGTTGAATTTGATATAAACTGTATGGTAATCCTTGTATATAATCTGTGTTGAAATTGTTATAAACTAAATGGTATTTCTTGTATTTAAACTGTGTTGAATTTGATATAAAATGTATGGTATTTCTTGTATTTAATCTCATTGAATTCAATAATAAATTGTATGGTATTCTTCCCTCGGAGGTATTCGACATTGTAGTTCGCCACTTTTTGGCGTAATGGACTGTAGAAATTATTTAAATTTTATTTAGGTATAGTCCTCATCTGTTTGTTAGATGAGTTGTTAAAATAATTTATCGTGCATGAGAAACTAGAGACCAGAGAACACAACCATTTAACTACAGTTGATGTACTGTTGGAGTAAAATACTAAGTAAATCCCCTCTTTCCTATTCGCTTTCCAGAAATTGAAACTTTTCCTTGGCCGTTGCACTTGGATAACCAAGGGTGAACTTCCTCTTCAACAAGGTAGTCCAGAAGCAGGGTCTGTACACACACCCTTCCACCTTTTTATTGAGTCAAATCGCATCTCGCCTGAGCTTGTGTGTCATCCCACCTAGTGATCCATTAACAACGTTGCCTTAGGTTAAGACCTGCGATATTTAGCTTCATATCAAGTAGATTCGAGATGGAAAGAGGGCATGTCTTAGGCTACCCTCGAAATTCTGATGCGCCAACATCCTTACCCATAGTGGTTCCGCTCCTTCATTCGCATGCCCACCTCTCTGCATTTCTTATTTGTTTTCAACGTTTCTTTATGATAGCCTTTCCCCTTTAATTTACAGCACGTCGCCCTCCTCCTATCCCGAGTTCTCTGGGTGATTTTGGGGCCTATGCGGACTTGCAGGAGCTCCCATGGACCCCTTCACTTCTCCTCCCTTGCTACTGCGCTTGGGGCAGAGGAAACTCACTGGTGTCAATTCTTACCTCTGCCATTTGTATCTCTCGGCAATCACCTTCTATATGGATATCCCTGCAGTTAAAAATAAATTTATTTTTCCACTACCATTCTTAAATTCTGCCCAACGATTTCGGAGTGTCCTCAACACTCTTGTTGCTGGCCTTCCTCTCGGCATCTCTCCCAGGTCCCCAGCAGATTCCATGCCATTTTCCCCACGTGTTTGTCAGTAAGAAACCCCCCTGTGCGTGGGAAATTTCCTGGCATCTCGTACCTTTACCTCTCTGCCTGGCGTAGATTCCGTCCCTTTTTATAGAATAACTGACATTGTGTTAATGGCTACTCCAGTACAAAAATAAATAAAAGGAATCTGGATTTTTGGTTTAATGTGGGCACTAGATGATTTATGTTCTTTAATTGCTTCCCCCCTTAATTAATTAAATAAAATAGTCACTGGTGATTCGTGAAAAGAAGATAGGTTAGTTAATAGTTAGATTTTTATGAATGTTAGAATGACGGTTAATTCCCTTCTCCTTGTTACTTCCCTTATTTATTATTATAATATTATGGACATTAGAATAATAATAAACTTGGTAGGATAATGGTTGCATGTCTTTCATTCACGTTTTATTTTATTCATATTAATCGATTTATATCTGGGTGCATGTATAGTATTTATATTCAGAATCATGATACAACAAGTTCAAAGGATTAATTGTTAGTCGACGATTGCTCATTGAAGACTGATGATTGAGTTTATAACTTGCGCCACGAAAATCGCTGGTTGGATGAGTGGATAAGTAGATGGACTCCTCGTGCGCACTGGAAGTCTTCTAGAGTGTAGGTTGTTTTATTTTAGATCCCTTGCGCGCAACGAATTTGATGTAAGGAATGTTGGATGGACTGCTTGTGCTACAAGGAAAATTGAAGATGAATGACATAGTTAATAGAATGAATGAGCGCACCGAATCAATGAATGATTAGATAATTAAATCATTTCCTTGCGCGCAGTGAATGCTTATTTCAACGCTTGATGTTAGACCCTAGTCTCCTCGTGCGTAACGAAACCTTGAAGTAAAGAATGATATTATAGACGTTAGACTACCTGCGCGTAATGAATTTTGATGTGGTGAATGATCTTTAGACCTTAGATTCCTTGTGCAGTGAATTAAATGATGATACTCTTGCCCCTCAACTCTAGGCGATGAATGATCGTATGTATATGATCAATTTTCCTTATGCAACACATATAGTCATTTACCTTGCACTTTCTCTTACGTTGTCATAAGTTGGATTAGCAACCATTGCTTGCACTTTCTCTTACGTTGTCATAAGTTGGATTAGCAACCATTGCTTGCACTTTCTCTTACGTTGTCATACGTTGGATTAGCAACCATTGCTTGCGTCATGGATGTACTAATGGATGTTTTATTAACACTCCTTACTTACGTCATGGAATGTTTTATTGAACGATGGGTCACAATATTTACTTGTGTTATTATATTTATCAATGATTAATGTCTTACCAACCTTATTGCAACATTAAATTATTAATGAATGATCGATGTATACATTAGACTTCTTGCGCCTATGAATTTTATGTCATGTGTGATGGTTTAGAAATGGTTTATTTTGTGCCGTGATTATCATTGAACATTAAGATTGTACTTTTAGGCATCATCATTAATTTTAGAATGCATTGATGTTAGGTTGCTATGAAATATGTTGTTAATACGTCGATAGGTGTATCGTGGTCCTGGGGATGATGTTCGACATTGTGTTGTAATTTATTATTATTTTTTTATTACGGTTCGTTGATATATGTGATTAATGTGTCAATGATGTTGCTAATTATTTTGATGTTCTAATTTTCCTAATCTAATTTTGAAAAATAAAAAACAAAAATTGGTCAGTTGTACGTCACTTGTGTGTCATAACGACGGGGTGTTACATTAATTTTTTGTATATTATTTATTTTGTAAACTTTTTATCTTCAAAAGGAGTAACGTATGATTGGAATTTTGAGAGAATGGACCAACATTTTCAAAGAATAATATGAAATTCCATATTGCTTAATGGTTTTTGTACTGTGAGTAAAATGGCTTTGTTTTTCATTATAATATCTTTGATTATGGTTCATATTATTTGAGTAATTTATTATGAAGTGATTTAAATTAGATTTAGTCTATTTTATCAATACATGGTTAATTACTATCATTTATGTATAAATTTTTTCAATCTTTAAGAATCTATTATCTCAATTATCTTGATCTTGGTGATTGTTTTATTTTAATACAAATGTTGTATTATATTGAGTTTATTCATGTAATTCATATTTGTAAAGATATAATTGTTCAACTCAAATTTTTCTTATTGTCGATTAATATATTATATCTTCACTAAGGATCATGATTTCAAAGTTGTTCTTTCTGCATTTTAAATAAGATTTAAATTGTCAGTCAAAGTGATTTTTATCATGATATTGTCACAATCTTAGAATTATACAACCTTATGCTATAGATTTATCTTAACAGACAGGTTGTTGGAGCATCATTATATAGGAAGGCACAACCAAATTTTCTCTTTAAATACTAGCGAGTGTTACGAGGGAAAAACCCTCTATGGCCAAGGGTAAACCACAACAGACAGGTATGACTGCATAAATCAACTCAATTCCATTGTATGCTATATAAACTAATGTGTAAGATAAGAAAGAGTCCTACCTCGATCCAATGTTTGATGATGTTCCACCATTGAGAACTTTGACCCAAAGATTTGTACCTGCAATAAGTTCTCAACGAACAAGTAAAGCAAGTATATAGTGATAATATAAAGGGGTTAGCACATCACATAGAATAATCCATTAATAAACATTACAAACATGCACATGGATAATAATCATATATTTTCATGATACCAATAGGATAGGAAATGATTATTTATATTAATAATTGATCAACATAAGTGTCAACATTACAAACTTCTATGTCGTCACGGTTCGAAACCAAGGAACCAAGTTCCTTCCAACTGGGTCTCCACCACTTCAATCATCCACCAAAGGAAAGCTCGAAAGAGAAAGACAATGAGGTTTTCTCAACAATAGGGAAAGAGATTGGGGGTTGAACACTGTGTTCATACTTGAGGGACAAAGGGATGCAAACTCAATATGAAGTAATTTATCCTGAGTAACTTTTCTCTCAAAGTTGAATTCTTTCTCCTCTTTTCCATAGCTCGAAATTGTGCTCTTATAGCCTTCAAAATGCAACTGAAGGGCCAACTCGGAACGTTTCCAGTATATGGAAGGCCAAGGATTAGAGATCTCTTGTCGTGACATGGAAACCCGACTTCATTTATGTATTTTTTGGCACAAATCTCGATGTACGAGAGCTCTAGTGGAGTAGCCTACGTATACGCTTGTTGTATAGTTGATAGGGCACATATATGTGGAAAAATGTTTATTTTTATCTCTAGATTTATCAAAAAGGGATGATAAGTCTGCATAGAGAAATGGAAAAAGGCCCTCTGTGCAAGATAACAATGGTGAGGCAAATCTTGCTATAACAACCAGTCATAGGTTAATGATTTTCTATTTGTTTTGATTTATATTTTGTGAATGTAAATTAACATTTAAGCTTAAATACTTTATTTATTTAAGTTAAAACATTATTACTTACATTCATTTATTATTATTATTATTATTAGTTTCAAGGTTAAAATTAGAATATTAGTATGTTCTAGATCTATTTAATTTTTCCTAAGATTCGGTTCTCTTGTACAACCTTAGTTTACAAGGTTTCTCGTAAATCTTGCACATGTTTATTTGTAAATGTTGTATATAAAAGTGAGAATAGTGAATGTATATAGTAGATCTTAATTAATGCATAATTAGTTATTTTATTTTCATAGTTTAGATTAGATCTCTTTATCAGCTAATAGAGCTATTAAACTCGTCAGGAGTAGTTATTCCAAACGCCTTTGGTTATTTAGACAACCTCAGAACTTATTATTCCCTTCTAGTTGACGGTGTGTCATATTGCCCGCCAACAAATGGTGTTAGAGGGAGGGACGATAAAACTAAATGATTTAATATTTTAGTTTCAAATTATTTGTTTTAATCATTTAAGTTATTTTCTCATAGTTATTTTTTATTCATTATCTATCCTTTGGTAATGTCATCCACATGTTTAAGAGCTAGTTAGATGATGAGCTAACTTGGAGCCAAATTCTTTATTGTCGCATTACAACAATGGCTCCTGCCCAAATGTTTGTATGGGAACGTGTTTTTAATCTCCCATCTGTTAACATTCCCAGTAAGACACTTTATCTCTCATCAAAACTTACATTCGACGGAGAAGGGAGTACATTGTAGAAGATCATCTTTGTGTTTTTTATATAAATGTTTAAAACATAATATCATTGATCATAATGTTATATGAAGATTATTATCTCTCACCTTCCAAGGTCGGGTTAAATATTGGTTCAAATCTTTTTTGGCTAATTCAATTCATTCTTTATCTAAGTCTGTAATTGAGTTTTTATCAGATTTTAACAATTATGATTATGATGAATAAAGTGAAGAATTAAGTTTCTTAAGGAAATAAAATGTTGAATCATTCAATGATTTTTCAATTAGTTTAATACATGTTTATACTAGATTGCCTTTGAAAGAAATGCATCTTATTGATGAATGGTTTCAATATCTCGTTTCTCTCTCACACAAGCAAGATCAATTAATTGTTAACCAATATGAATTGAGCACTAATACTCAATCTCAAGATGGTTTAAAAGTTCATGATGATATTGAAGTCATTAAAGCACCACATTTTTTTGTCAACTTCCTTCATTTTAGCATATCAAGAGAAGCATGACATTTTACAAAATATAATTGTTGCTTATGATATTTATTTTCCAACAATGTCTTTTTCTATTGAGGAAGGAACATTGAATTTAAAAGGAGACCGTGGTCAAACTCTCCAAGATATTACAATTGTTTCTGAAGTAAAAGAGATGGAATGTGAATTTGGTAATATTGTTTTCAGTAAAACCTCCCCTCACTCATGTGAACAGGTTCAATATCAATTAGTGGGAGATGACAACATTGGTCAAACTAGTAAAGAATCATCTAATTCTGGTAGTTTTCTCTCACATTCACCCTTTTATGATGAACATGATTTGGTCTTGGAAAATATCATGCGTTATTTAAAAGAGAATATGATGAGAGGCGATCTATTTATTCAAGGAGAGGGAACAAAACCACAATTAGAAACACATACCTATCATTTCAAGAGATGAATTTCATCTCCTCAATTATTCTACATATTATTCCTTGTACCCGAATATTTTTTATCATCATGCTATGCAATCATGTGTTCCAATTCACTTTGGAATGAATCTTGCACTATATAATCAGGTACAAATTAATGGTGATTTTTGCATAGAAGATAAAGAGGATAAAAATTCCACTCATGATCATATTACTTCTTATTCTAATCGTTTATCTATGGGGGAATTAAGGAATCATTTAAAAGGATCTCAAATTATGTCTTCCATTGATTCATCAAAATTTTTGTTTAAAGAAGAATCTAAATTTTTCGATAATCAAATATTTGAGATTGAAAATTAAAATCAACCAAACACCAATATCGGTGATGATTATTCAAATATGTTGGTTCTTCCATTTAATTTGTCTCAAGTAGTTAATGTCGAAGCATTCGATATTAATGCGAAGTTTCAATAAAATGAGACAATTCTTTTTCAGTTAAAAATCATGATAAGTTCTTGTTATTTAATCCTACCAATAACATTAGGATCCTTTTACAAGATTCTTTCCATACCAATCCAGTACCTTATTTTCATCAGAAATATTTGTCATCTATGAATTCTTTTGAACAATCCTATGTTGGTAATTGCACATATTATGATAGGATTGCAGATTGCCTGGAATGTTCATATCTTGACAAGTTTCTAGAGAATGGTAAGGTTGTTTTCACCTTATTTTTGAATAAAGATAAAAGAGGTAAACTTAACACATTCTTTTTGTATCCTCCACATGAAGAAATTCATAGGAAAACAGAAAAATGTGAGGATGATGGGGCTCTTCAGTCTTGGTCGATGGTTATGTCAGGTCCTCATAATTTTGGCAAGTTTTCTGAACTCAGTTGCATTCTTCCATGCTTTAATGATTCATATCGCGACAGAATTACGAATTGGCTGGAGGATTCATACACAAAAAGTCTTCAAGGGAATGGTAAGGTCATGCTTGGTTTGTTTCTAAATGATTATTATAAAGGTAAGTATGACGTATTCTTTTCATATTTCAATACACTCTCATTCTTGTTATTGATATTTGATTTTTTTTTCATTGCACAATTGGATTTACTCCGATGGTTTCACTGGAAATACGAATATTCTTAGTATTTTGATTTGTGAAGTAACCTAGAGAAGGTTAGGAGTAGATTTATTTTTGTTGCTATTGATATTTTCTTTTTGAATAATGTAGTTATGGAGATGCGAGTATCTAAGGCACAAAGAAATTTTTCATCTGACTATATTCCGGGGAGTTGTATTTAAATTCCTCTATCTTCCTTAATTACATTATCATTGTTAAAACATGACTGTTTTAAAAGAGAGAGTACAATTTCAAGATAAAATTTGACATGAGAAGTTATTTGGTGTGACTTGCCTCTACACCTAACTACATTTGTTTTAAGTGGGGATTTTTTTGTTTTCTGACAATTTATTTTATCAGTTGTGTTTCTTTTGGATAATAAGCATGAATAAATTAACATCTCGTGGATCATTATCCTTTGGAATGGAATTTTTTTAAACAACTTGGATCTTCCTTCTGATTCTTGTTGAGATGTTGGTTTGATTGAAGCTTGGGTTTTTGGCTTTATAAATTAGTCATATTATTTTATTTTTTGTTGATTTGTTGATTTTGATTTCTTTCAATAAAATCTGATTTGGTTTGTTGAATGCTCTTTCTTTTATTTTTTTGAGTGAGTCTTTTATTTATTGTTTTTATATCTTTATATTTCAATAACTTTGTTGTTTGAAACTTATCACCATATGAAAATATTATTCAAAATATCATACCACCTACTGGTCTCTAAATAACCTGAGTTAGTCCAAATCTGGTCTTGAAATAGGATTTATCTCAACTCTATTAGACAAATTTTTCGATTGTTACCATTCTTATTTCCATTCAACATTCTTATAAGGAATTGTCTTTGAAAGTTGGAGTGATCTATGGTTATCATGGCTATTATAAGACTTTTTACAACATCCTAGTCCTGACGGAACATTTTGTTTTTGCTTCCCCATCTTCTAGATAATCTCTTATTCAGAAAATATAATCAAATCCAGTGATTGGATCACTTGTGAGATTGAAATAATGAAGCATAAAGTTTCTAATTGAGAGTTGGAAGGTCTCATCACAAGTCGATCCATCATGACCATAGGAATTTTATAGAAGTGAAATTACCATTTCTGGTCACCAAGTGAGGATAGTGGCCTTTAGTCTTCTCAACTGAAGGTCAAGAGGTCTCATCATGAGCCGACTTGCTCACCTCTATGGATTTTTGTGGATAGCGTTCCTTACTAACTGGTCACCAAGCTAGAGAAGTGACTTTCAGTTAGTCACCAAAATGTTAAAAGAATAAAACTTAATAATTCCATGAATGATCCATCATGTGTTCTTAAACTATTAGATGAGATCAATGTGATCATATAGGTTAAAGGTAATCCTGTCAAGGATATGAATGTCTGATATAAGCAACAACCATGCATGTGGTATTGAAGTCCTTTTCTTAAAATTGTCATGACCCATTGGTGAAACAATGGTTCATATTTTAATTCTTTACAAGATATTTCCCCTCAATTCATGAAATATGGTAACATCAATCTATATATGTATGCAGAGCTAATATCAATACTATATAGACCAGGAAAGGGATTTTCTTAAGGAAATTTGAAGATATGACAACTTGGTACCTCTTACTATAATTCCTCATAATGATATGTTTTGAATCAATGCAAAAATAACTGATTCGCTCAGTGAGTCGTCATTTGTTGGTTGTCTGCAACAACCCTCTTATTTTTATTTAATCAAAATCTAGGGTCCCTCTAAATTTTACTTGGATTATTATTTTGTTTCTCTTTGACTTAATTGGATTGGTATTGGTTTTCTTTGTTTCGAGGTCTGTTTGAGTTTATATTATTTTCTTTTGTTTGGTTTGAATTTCATGAAATTCAAATGCCATTTCATTTTTCTTTCTACAAAGTTTTGATGTTGATGGATGAGCTTCATAATTTGGGGGTTTGTTATTACCTCTTCCTTATTGAATTTATAATGGTTTGGTTGAAGACATTGATTAATAACAATGATTTTATATGAAGAAATCTTATTGCGACACATATTTTCTATAACATTTGTTCACATTTGATCAAATTTGAATGAAGGAGAGATGAGCATAGAAACATTAATTTTTATCAACTGTTTACTTTCGTTTAAATTATGATTATGTTTTCGTCTTTTGCTCATTAACAAGTTTGACTATTCTGAATAATGGGTTCAATACTTCATCAAATAATATCTTGCTTGGTTTCTCATTTTCACAAAATCATTTGGCGGGTTTAATTAATTAAATTTTTTTGTCAATTTGCATCTCATTTCAAAAGAATTTTTTTTTATCTATCATTTGTTTGATTTTGTGGAAACCCAAAATTAGTATTTTATCCTCTCCATCAATTTGAAGCTTCTAGAATTTTAAAATCATATTTGAAAATAAAATATAAACAATATGTGTTTACAACTTATAGTTAGCATTTAGTATAAATTCATTTTAATTTTATTGCTCTAGATTTGTTTTATTCACAATTTTTATATTTAGGTTATTAAATTGGTTTATTTTTGTTTCACAGGTTTCTATTATCATATATTTCGTATGTATTTGATCATGGCTTGATTTTCTTATCTAAATACGATCAAGATAATTGATCCAAAAAACAACATTGGATTGTTGCAAATAATTTATGAGCAACAACAAATAAAATTTGGAAATGCATACAATAATAGAAAGATGATTTTGCGGGACTAATTACATCCAACCCGTGAGGAATCTCAATAAACAGTTGAAAACCCATCTGCAGAATGAATCCATTTAGATTAAATGTGATATTTTTCCCAAACAAACACATGATTTGAGATGTTTTTTTGTTTCTTTACGAGGAAAATTTCAAGTGGAAGAAATTGTTAATAACGCCCAGACTATTCATTTATTCCATAAGTATATGAGAAATTTCAGAGCCAAAGGAGAAGGAAGAAATTCAGAGGAGGATTTTTATCCTTTTTTTGTATATTATTTATTTTGTAAACTTTTTATTTTCAAAAGGAGTAACTTATGATTGGAATTTTGAGAGAATGGACTAGTATTTTCGAATAAGAATATGAAATTCCAGATTGCTTAATGGCTTTTGTCCTGTGAGTAAAATGTTTTTTTTTTTCATTATAATATCTTTGATTATGGTTCATATTCATTGAGTAATTGATTATGCATTGATTTCAATTAGCTTTAGTCTATTTTATCAATACACAGTTAATTGTTATCAATTATGTATTAATTTTGTCAATCTTTAAGAGTTTATTATCCCAGTTATCTTGATCTTGGTGATTTTATTTTTTTTTTGTAAGTGAGTGTAGGAATATATATTACTAAAAATAATATGATACAAAAGGTGGTCCTCCTGGTCTTCCTAGAAGGAAACCAGACCAGGGGGTCCCTAGTTGCGCAAGTTGAAAGTAACAAGGGATGGTTTTGGTATGCTACTTAGGGAAACCGGACCAAACCTTCCATGTTCAGTTGGAGAAAAAAGAATATACATAAAAGAAGAAACTAAAAACATCCTTCTAAACCAGAGCATGAAAGATATATAAGCTAGCCTGACAAGACCCAGAATTACTTCTTATAGACTACCAAATCATTGATCCATAACTATGAAGTGTTTTTGCGCCTGGGGGTTCTCCTTCCTGCCAATCGCCTATCTCTTGTTATCTTCCTTCTGTGAGGTCATGCAAGTATTCTTGATTTGAGTTGGTGCACCATGTCCATCGATAGGTGTGATGTCCATGTGATGGAAATAGTGAATCTAGAGGTGGAACTTGGTTGTCAACCGCTCTAGCTTGCATTTCTGGTCCTTCTCTACCTCTACTAACATTTTGGTAATAGTTTCCAGACTGTTGATTTGATGCAGGATCTTGTCCAACATTGTCTTGTTTTCCCTGTTATCCTCCTACCTGAATTCTTCCCTTTCTGAAAGAACTTTTTCAATCATCATATTACTCAGCCATGCCATCTCCATTGTTTTGTGGAAGAGGGTTTCCCTGGGTTGCGTGGCCCCCTGATCAGTTACCCAGTCTTCTTCCTGCACCAATGCATCTCACACTTTACCTTTGCACTTGTTCTATAATTCCTTTTCCCACTGGGTGATGGTTTCCTTCCCCTTTGGCGCAACCCGATTTTGGAAGGTTCCCTCCGCAGCTCTTGCGGTCTGTGCCATTCTTGTTAAATCCATCATGGACTGTTCGAGACATCCTTCTCAGAGGGGTTCTTTATCCTATGTGTTTTATTTAGATGCTCCATCCCACTTTGCTTGTTGCAACTCCCATGTTGGTTACTCGGTATGTGCCTCACTTCCCATGTATTCTTCCTTTCCCTCCCCTTGACTCTATGATAATCCTTGTTTTTGCGCTCCTTCTGATTGCATCTATTTATGTTATCCCTCATCTTATTGAACTTTCCTCATTGTGAGCCCATCCATTCAATATTGGTTTTCTCCCGGTGATATGCGCTTCCGTCAATTTTCATGTTAAGGATTGTATGTTCATCGTGGGTCATCCTTTGTTCCTGTGCGATTACTACCCTTTCTCGCTTGTTATCTAATTGTACTTCTCTTCATACCTGTACTTGTCCCGGTGGATCGATCCTGGTTTTCATCTGCCCCACATGCCTTACTTCATTCATTGCATGCGACTTGCTACCTGGCCTTTCGTTTGTTCTTTACCCACGCCTCTTACTAGCATAACGGCCTTGCTTTTGGTCATCTGTCTTCTCCTTATTATGATCTTCCATGATAATTAGTGGTAGATTTTTAGGCAATCATATCCTACCTCAGGCCTGCGTATCTTTCGTGAGGCCTTGAAATGTCCTCCTCGATGTGACCTTCCATGCTTAAACTACCTTCACAATATTTTTCCGAAAGGTGTTTGCAGTCTGTTTTGAGTTTCCCATCCAAAATACTCATCCAGGTATCATATAGTTTCAAGCCTTCCTTGTCGACCCCCTCATTGGCGAGCCTATCCGCTAGCGCATTCGCTGACCTCCACACCCAATGCAACTCCACTGTATTCAGAGTTCTCAGATGCTCCTAGATTTTATGTAGGGAGTGTGAAAGGAGCCAGTGGCCATTTTGGAGTCTTTTCATTGTGTTGATAACCAAGGTGGAGTCACTTTCCATGATGGTGTTTTCCATCCTTTCGTGAATTGGGATTTCAAGGCCAAATTCCAAGGCTCTAAATTCTGCCACATTTTTGGTTGAGTTTCCCCTGCTCCCTGCATACAGTCGGATGATGTTGCCACCACTGTCTCTGATCATTCCACCTGCCGCTGCCACTCCTCGATTTCATTTTTTCGCCCAATCAAAGATTAGTTTGAGGAACCCTGACGGAGGGGGAGTCCAGTTGCAGGCTCCTATCTAGAGTTGTAGGTTGCGCCCTACAAGTAGATTGTTGCGCCAATATTTTAGTTGGAAAAAGTCCAAGCTACGGGAATATTGGTCTGTGAGTTGTTCTTTCTCTGTCTTGCAGTTGTGGCTCTGTACTGTTTCTCTTATTTGAGAGACTATTGTCTCCTTTATCCTTTATGTCGGTATTCTTTCATTCCTGAAGATGCATCGGTTCTGTTCTTTCCAAATTTCCTAGATGATTATCCCCAGCATTAGATTCCAACAGAGGTTCACCATTTCATTTTCACTATAACCCTCATTCTAGTTGTTGATGGTTGCGATGATGTTCCCCCTGATCTTATTGGATTGGTGGAAGATGTTTGCCGCCCAACACCAAATCTCTGTTGTGTAACTACATTCGTCGAGGAGGTGGTTAGTTGTTTCCTCCTTATCTAGACAGAGATGGCAGTGAGAGGGACCTATGAAACCCCTTTTCATGAGGTTCTCCCAAGTTAAAATTTGGTTATGAAGAACTAGCCATTTGAACATTTTGATTTTTGGCCATTGGGGGCTTTTCCAAAAAATTTCCCACCATTGCTTCGGATTTTCTTCGTCCTGACTCACGATGTAATACCATGCTTATTTTAAGTTGAATTCACCCCCATTATTCCTTCCCCACCTCAATTGGTCCTCTTCTTCTGGGACCCCAATTTTCCTTTTTCCGAATTCCTCCTCCACCTCTTTTGTTATTGTTTCAATCCAGGCTCTATTTTGTGGATTAAGTTTGTCCCAAATACTCCATCTAGCGTTTCCATCCCTTTAGTTCTAGTAATGATGGCTTTTTTTTTTCCTTGCCCAATCATTTCCTGTTAAAGCTCCTCCCTATCCGGATTTTCCATTCTGGGTGATTGTTGCCATGCATCCTCCAAAAACCTTGATGTTCTACCATTTCTGACTTCCTAGAAGCTGTGTTTCTAGATCTAGTTCTTATTTCACCAGGAAAGATTCCAGATGGTTGATCCCTCCCTTCTTCCCATGAACTGAATTCACTCTTGGTCTCTTATGTTCAGGGTATACTTGGCCTTCCATAGGTTTTTCCATGGTACCAATTTATCTTTGACCCATATCCACTAGATATTTTTCCCGTAGGATTTGTTTTTTGGTCTGCATACCTTATTCTAGGACACCAAGGAACATTTATTTTTATGTTTTGCACCACGCCATAGGAAGTCTCATTGGATGCCTCTTATATTTTGTAGAATTCCTTTGGGGGCTGGGAACATTGACATCATATACGCCGAAATTTCTTAAAGGACCATTTTGGTGAGGATAATCCTTCCGGACAGGTTTAGGGCTCTATATGTCCAATTTTTTACCCTCTCCTACAATTTTCTGATAACTCCTTCCCACGTGGCCTTTCTGCAAGCTCTATCCGTCATGCAGATTCCCCAGTATTTCGTTGGGATCGCTTTGTGTTCAAACCCCATAATGTTGGCCAAATTTCATTGAATTGTTGGATTAGTGTTGAAGAAATATATCATGGATTTGGAGTGGTTGATTTCCTCCCCTGAGGCTTCCCCAAAGTATTATAAGATTCTTTTAAAATCCTTTTCATCCTTTATCGAGGGTGTGTCATGGAGTAGTGTATGATCAACAAAACGTTGGTGTGTGGAGGTAGGATAGTTTTCAAAAGGTTTGATTCCTTTTATTTCACCAGCTGCAGTTGCGCTTTTTATGATTTTGCTTAGCCCTTCCATCATTAGAATGAACAAGAAGGGGGACAACAAGTCCCCTTGTATTACTCATCTGGATGGACTGAAGGGTTTGGCTGGGGCTCCATTGACTAGTAGTGAGTAGCTTGTCGTTGAGACTAGAGTGACTATCCAGTTGATCTAGTGTTGGTCGAACCCAAAAGTTTCCAACGTATTAGTCATGTAGTTCCAACTTATTTTTTCGTAAGCCTTTTCTAGATCAAGTTGGATTATCATCCCCCCTCTCCTTTTTCTTTTCAGCATGTGAATGATATCATGGGATTGGATGATATTGTCCAAGATTTTTCTTCCTTCCATAAAACCCGCCTGTTCTTTTGAAATCAGTGTGGGAAGGAGTAGCTTTAGTCTATTGCCTATGAATTTGGATATTATCTTGTCAACTACATTGCATAAATATATAGGCATGTAGCAGTCTGGGGTCCTAGATTCATTATCTTTTGGTATTAGAGTGATCATTGTGGCATTTAAAGATTTTAGGATGGATGTCGATCGCCTGGAGTCCTCCTCTACCCCGTAAATATCATGCTTAACCACTTCCCAGTAGGATTTGAAGAATTCCACTGTGAAGCCATCTGGGCCTGGGGCCTTTCCATTATGCATCTCCTAGACCACTTGGCCAATTTATTCCTTTGCAATGGGTTTTCTTATGCCAACATTTTTCTCCTTTGTGACTAGCATGGGGATGTGTTGAATTATTCTTTGTATGGCCTCAGATATGTCTTGGTTGGGTTCCTAGGCTATCCCCTGGAAGTGGTTGACCAGTATATTCTCAATTTCCTGGTGGGATTCTCTTTCGATCCCTTCTTGATCCCTAATATTCAATATTTTGTTATGGGATCTTCTTGCAATAGTTGTTCTATGAAAAAACTTGGTATTCCTCTCCCATTTCTTTAGCCAAATTATTTTGGACTTATGGTGCCACGAGGTTTCTTCCTGATGGCATATTGCTTCCCATTTCTCGGTCATTTGGATCTCTTATTTTTTATGATCCTTTGTGTATCCCTCTTCAATGCATTGTCCCTGTAGTTTCCTCATTCTATCCTCGATGCTCTTTTTCCCCTCGTTTATATTTCCAAAGACTTCCTTGGTCCACACCTTGATTATTTGTTTGATGTACTATAGATTTTTGTAAAGTTTGAACATCCTTGTCCCTTGATCCGATAGTTCCTCCCGCCACCATTAGTTGATGTTCTCCTTGATGGTGGGATAGTCGATCCAAAATTTCTCAAAACTAAATGGTATGTTCTTCAGTGTGGTTTGAAAATTAGCTTCCAGTTGAACTGTCCAGTGATCTGATCCCCCCCAAGGGAGGATGCTACAATCCAAATTTAGGCCCTGCAACATGATTGATTCTGACACCAAGAATCAGTCTATCCTTGTATCTACTTGGTGGTGACCTAGTCGTTTGTTGTTATACGTGAAATGACCATTGTTGGTCCTAATGTCGATGAGCTTCATGGTGTCAATGAAAGATGATAATTATTTCGCATCTCTGTCGAGTCTCCCGGTGCCCCCTTTTTTTCTCAGCGAGTGTAGTGATGATGTTTAAATCCCCTGGCAGGATCCAATGGAGGTTGCAGGTATGATACTTTAGATTCTCTAGGTCGAGGAGAAATATCCTTTCTTCCTCCATCACCTGGGGGCCATACACATTAGTGCATAGAATTTCCTATGTGTTCCTTATAATTTGCATATTAACAGAAAGTGTGTGTCTCGTGGCTTCTGTTGCAAGTAGGTTCACTGATTATGGGTTCCAAAGGGTGAGGATACTTCCCTTCGTCTGTTGGCTTTCAACAACCAACATCTTGTACTTACTCTAGTGTTTTTTACTGATTGTTTCCATTCTGTGTAAAGTGCATTTTGTCTCTTGAATGAAGCATAGGTCATCTTAATCCTTACTCAGTATATTTTTAAGGATTCATTGTTTTCTTGGGATGTTTAGGAATCTTATATTCCATGTTATAATCTTCATTTAAACATGTGGGGGGGAGTTGGGGAAGATATTTTTAATCTTACCCGAGTTTATCAGCAGGGATCCTCGTTCTTGTAGGGCTACGCTATTTGATTTTTTGCCTTTCTTCCACCATGCCTGTTTGGGTGAGTGTTGTGGTTGTCGATCACCAATTTTGATTCCCAGGTGTCCTATATCTACGTGCATGCACTTGATCCCTCTAGATTTCTCTTCCTCCCTTAGGAGGAAGAGATATTGAATTCGATCGAGTTACTCTGCTGGCACATTGTCTACTCTCTGCCTTTTCCATTGCTCCAGTATATTTGGTAGATCTATTCCTTCTCTTTAGACAATGTCTCTGAGATCTGGGTCCTCTGTTCATACCTCACTTGGATTCATCTCTAAATCTTCGTCTACTTCCTACATTGCGGTGTTGGCATATTTGTTTCCTCCTTCCCTGGGAATTTCACTACCTCCATGTTCCCCTTTATTTATTGGAGTTTATGTGTTCTCCAGAGTTGTGTGTGCACTCGCTTCCTTATCTTTTGTCTTTTCCTTCCCTCCTTCTTCCCCTTGGTTGGTCCTGCCCTTCCTTCTATTCTAAGCCTAGATTTAGGGTTGCTTCCTGTTGGGGCCTTGCCTTGTCTCTTGTTTCCTCTGCTTTTGTGATTTGGCTTCACAAAAACGTCCTCATCCTTCTATAGCTTGGTTTTTTTTGTTAAGAGGGCATTCTCTTAGTAGATGTCCATGTTCATGACATATTCTGCATTGAAATGGGATCTGCTCGTAGTCTATGCCTTGTATACATTCCTCATCCCTAAAATCTAGGATTATGGCTTCTGGGAGTGCCCCTGAAACATCCATATCTATGCAGATCCTTGCGTAAGATGTATATCTACCTTTTAGAGTAGATTTTGATGTCTTGACATATTTTCAGAGCTTGTTCCCTATGGATTCAAAGGTGGATGGAAGCTAGTAGTCTAGTGGTAAGGAGTAAATCCTTAGCCATACTGGGACATTTATAAAAGTTTCTTTCTCTAGGGAGAAGTTTTCCTTCCATGGACAAATGTACAGCCCCGCTAAGGTGTGGAAATATGGCCCCTCCTAAAAGAATTTATCTATGTCCTCCAGGTTCATAAAGACCATTATGAAGAATCCTTTTGATCCTAGGTAGAGTTCCACTTCTCCACTTGGCTTCCAATGGTATTTTATCCAGTTGTGCAACATTTTTATGTGGGCCACACACCCATCAACTTGCAGATAACTGCATGCATCTTCATCTGATCCCAAAAGAGTTGTGTTTGGGGGTATTGCAGTATAACCTTGGGTATCAGTGTTGTTTTAGGTTTACATAGGTTGTGCCCATATACCCCACTGGGGTTCATCGTTGTTGGTGTACCGTTCTAGGCTTCTCTGTCTCATTCCCCCATGTGATCACATTTTTATTGGTTTCCCTCCTAATTATTTTATGATCATGATCTTGAGATGTCTGGCAGAGGTTCTTTGAAACTGCCACCTGATGGGCCTTTCCCTCTGCCCACCACTAACTTCTTGTATGAGGGGGTTACATCCCCTCCCCCTTTCATGACCATGTTGGTCGATGCTGAGACCGCGACTGTTAAACCCTATCTTGAAATTTTCTCCAGAGTCGTGACCTGTCGTGACCGATTCTCATGGATAATCTTGGTGATTGTATTTTTCTGATACAAATATTTTATTATATTGAACTTATTCATGTATGTAATGATCCCAAGCCAAATTCTTTCTTAGAATCACTAACTACTACTGATCTATTGATGTGCAGGTATTTATTGAGTTATTAAGTGCATACAAGATTCATCAACACATGGAGATCACAATATATTCAAGATGTAGAAGCACAAGCAAAGATCTGACCTTTTTATTATGAGCAATGTAAGATCAATACAATAGATTGCCAATATGGCATAAACCTTAGATGGCCATATAAGCAATAGATATGAGCTGCTACAAAATGCTCCCGACAATACAAAATAAGCCTCCAAAGGTTGGGTATACAATGAATACTGAACCAAGTAGATCTGAGCCATAATAATGCTCAACCTCCAAGCTGGAAAGTGCCACACCCTACTAGAATGTTGAAACCCTCAATAATTCAGCCCTGCTACCAAAAGTGTCCAATCATCCCGAGAAATATGCCAAATGATAGATCGGGCAACTGTAAGGACAACCCAGATGTCCAAATTCCCAAATCCACTCTCAAATACTATAGATATGAATTTCTCCACTAAATGGTGTGCCCCACTAGACGAATGAAACCCTAGCTGGTTCGACCCTGATGAAGGAGGCCTCCAAATTCTCTGAAACTCTCCAAGAATATAGATCGGGCTATGAGAATCCTGTGGGAGAAGTTTCAGACTCAGATCTCAAGCAGATCTCCATAGATCTGAGTTTTACTGAATCACAAGACGTCCCCTATGGCTCCAAGACGTCCCAATCTGCAGATAGATGTAGAATGATTATAACCCTCCAGAAAATCCCTCAAACTGATGGTCCTTCCCCTGCAAAAAAAACCCAACTGTTGGAATGGCCCCAGGCCCTCAGGATAAGCTGGATCGAACCTCCCTCTAGATGATGGTGCGCCCTTGTTGGAAACACAAGAAAAGTACGACCTGCTACCTTCTAAAGCGCTAGATGGATATGGGCTGAGACTAGAATGGTGTGGAGGAGTCTTTCATCCCTGAGACCAAGATGTGGAACAAGGTGAGTGAATATTTCACCACTGAGTTGCTCACAAGGGTTTGTACAACAAAACCCCCAAACTGAATGCTCAAGAGCAATAGCAAATGCTAATCCAAAACCAGAATGCCTAATAGGTGCGCCCCATCCTCTTACTTGTACTTTTTCCTTCTAATTCTCTGTTGATATAGGTTAACTCCCAGGGTTAATCTTCTATTCGTTTGTTGAGTTATCTTTTACCCTTAATCCATTTTCCTTTCTTAAGTCAACTTAAAAATATAACTTTAGCCTCCTTGACTTCCCCTTTCATTGTAAGACTATGACCTAGTGGGGGTGCCCAGGCCACTGAGTCTCCACATCACCTCTCTAAGAGGTGGGGGACATTACAATCTCCCCTGCTTGAAATTTCTTGTCCTCGAGCAATTCCAAACCTGCTTCTATTACTACATGTTCCTTCTCCCAAGTGGCATCCTCAATGGGTAAATCCTTCCACCTGATCAGGTACTCCTTGATGCTTCGGTTTCTGAGCCTCTTCTCTCGGACTTCTAGTACCTCCTACGGATTCAAAACCAGTTGTCCCTCCTCATCCATGGGGGTTAATACCTCAATAGGCTTGATGTGTTGATCGAGGGCTTTCTTAAGGCATGAGACATGAAAAACGTTGTGAATTATGCTACCCTGTGGAAGCTCCAGCTCGTAAGCTACGACCCCTATATTCCTGCTGACTCTGTAGGGTCCAAAGAAACATGACTGTAGTTTCTCTGCTCTACTTCTTTTAATGGAAGCATGCCTGTATGGTTGTAGCCTCAAGTAGACTAAATCGCCAACCTCAAAAGTCTGGTCAACTCTGTGCTTGTCTGCTTGGACCTTCTGTTGGTTTTGTGCCCTCTGTAGATGATCCTTCAATTCCCTGAGAATGTCTTGGATCTGTTGTACCCAATCCTTCACCATGGGTGCCTTGTTGTCCCCAAAGGAAATCTCCATAAAGGAAAGGGGATCATAGATATATAAAGCCCTGAAGGGTGTCATGCCTATGGATACATGATGGGTGGTGTTGTAGCAATATTATCCCAAGTGCAACCATCTGACCCATGCTTTCTGTTGTCCTGCTACGTAATTTCTAAGATAGCCTTCCACCCATTTGTTGACTATTTCAGTCTAACCGTCCATCTGAGGATGATAACTAGTAGTAGGAGTCAATGTCGTACCTACTAATCTGAACAACTCTTGCCAAAATGTACTCATGAATCTACTGTCCCTGTCACTGATAATGGTCTTGGGTAGGCCGTGTAGTCTGAACTCCTCTCTGAAAAATAATTCGGCCACCTGTGATGTGCTGAAGTCTGTGGATATGGAAAATAAGTGTGCAAACTACGTCAACCTGTCTACCACCACGAAAATGCAATCCTTCCCCTGGGCTTGGGGAAAATCGGTGATGAAATCCATGGATATACTTTCCCACTTGTGTTCTGGAATGGGTAGGGGTTGCAACAGTCTTGCAGGGTGTGTGTGCTCATCCTTGTTTTCTTGGCATGTGGTGCACTCTTTGACATGCTTAATCACATCCTCCTTGAGGCCTTTCCATGCAAACCTCTCTCTCACCTACCTGTACGTCTTACTAATGCCCTGTTGTCCTGCTACTGGTGATTTATGACACGCATGCAGGATCTTAGCTTTGAGAGATGATCCAGGAACTAAGAAGATTTGGCCTTTGTAATAAATGAGTTCCTTTATGACCCTGAAGTTGTCATCCTGTATTTGTCCGTCCAATAGTTGACAAGCGAATTGATCCTTTGCATATTCCACTATCAAGTGATCCTTCCAGTCAACTGACATACCGGACATGGAAAAAAAAGATGGCCTCCTGGATAATGCATCGGCTACTGCGTTGTTCTTCCCCTTGACAAATTCAATGTCGAAGTCATAGGCCTGTATTTTGCTTACCCATTTCTGTTGTCTTTCATTCAAATCCTTCTTCTCCAGTAGATATTTAAGATTGTTATGGTCTGATTTGACCACAAACCTTGCACCTACCAAATATTGCCTGAGCTTGGCTAGTGCATGCATGATAGCCAACATTTATTTGTCGTAAATGTTGTAAAGTAGTTCAGGACTTCTAAGTTTCTGACTTTCATAGGCAATGGGGTGCCTATTTTTCATCAACACATCCCCTATACCTTCCCCCGATGCATCACACTCCAAGGTGAAGGGTATGTTGAAATCTGGGAGAGATAGAAATGGACAGGTACTCATGACTTCTTTCATTTTCTCCTTCGTGGCTTGGGCCTCGTCACTCCATTTGAAGGACTCATTTTTGGTCAGGTCATTCAAGGGTGTGCATAGTTGAGAGAACCCTTTAACAAATTTCCTGTAGTATGTGCATAGGCCCAGGAATCCCCTCAGTTCCGTGAGTGTCTTCGGAGTAGGCCATTCCCTAATGGCTGTTATTTTCTCCTGGTGTACCTGTACTCCTTTTGCCCCTATGATGTGTCCCAAGTAGAGTACCTCTGTCATCCCAAACTCACACTTGGATTCCTTGGCGTATAGTGATTTTTCTTCCATGATTGACAGGATTTGGTCCACATGTCGAAGGTGTTCCTCCCAGGTTTTTCTATAAATGAGTAAGTCATCAAAGAATACCAACTTGAGTGTTTCCTCAGTTGTTTGTTGAACACATGGTTCATGCAGGACTGGAATGTGGATGGGGCATTGGTTAACCCAAAGGGCATTACCAAAAACTCATAATGGTTGTAGTGACATCTAAAGGTTGTTTTTGAGATGTCCTCCTACCTCATCTTGATTTGATGGTAGCCTGAATGGAGATCAATTTTTGTGAAATAGATAGCTCCATGCAGCTCATCCAACAACTCATCAATCTTGGGTATGGGGTACCTGTTTTTGATTGTTTTTTTATTCAAAGCTCGGAAGTCAATGCACATTATCATTGTTCCGTCCTTTTTATTAACCAAGACTACTGACGAAGTGAACGAGCTTGAACTCGGCCTGATGTGTCCCATATCTAGAAGCTCTTTGATGGCCTTCTCTATCTCATCTTTATACTTCTTGGGATACTTATAGGGTGTGGTGATAACTGGTTTAGCCCCTGCTTCTAGCTCAATGATGTGCTTGAACCTCCTATCTGGGGATACACCCATAGGAATCGGCCCAAACACCTTGTGGTGCCTGTCAAGGATCTTTTTAATCTCCAGAGCATAATGCCCCTTTCCCTTCTCATCCACCTGTGTCGAGACTTTACATTCTGCTGCGTATAAAATTTCTTCCCTTCTGAAGATGGCTTCCATCCTCTTGGTC
Organism: Picea glauca; assembly: GCA_000966675.3. NCBI lineage: Eukaryota > Viridiplantae > Streptophyta > Pinopsida > Pinales > Pinaceae > Picea > Picea glauca. Next base: position 171,751 of record JZKD02S0947122.1, on the reverse strand, counting down.
GTGACCACTCTGGCGGAGTTACCTGTCATGCCTCTAAGCACAACCTTTCGTCCTCCTTCCTCTACAAAGGAAATTTCCATGGTATTGTAATTGGTGGTGATGGGACCTAAAGTGTTGAGCCACTACACCCCTAGGATGATGTTGGTATCAGGAAGATCCATCACATACACATCCTGAACTAACTCATGCCTTCCTAAGGTGAGTTTCATACCTGGTATGTATCTATCACAGGGCATAGTACTCCCACCTACTACCTCTACTTTGAACCCTTCAAAATCTACTGTAGGTATGTGCCTCATCTTTAGTAATGTCGCATCAATGAAATTGTGGGAAGCTCCTCCATCAATCAGAACTGAGAATCTCTATCCCTCCAAGACCCCTCTCATACTGAAGGTGTTGAACTTGGGTACCCCACTGATAGATGCCAAGGTATCCTTCTCTCCAGCCGCACAGTCAAGTTCAGGAACCTCCTCTTCTCCTGTCTCTACAGTTTTGGCCTCAATGTTTTGTATCTGACCATACTCTTCCTCCTCTTCATTGTCTGAGGTAACTTATATATAGTGAACTTGGCCACGTCCCATGCACTTATGTGACAGATTCCAAGGTTCTTTGCAAGTGAAGCAGAGTTTCTTTCTCCTCGGTTCTCTTATGGCATTGTCATCTATCCTACCATGGCCCCTGTCAAATCCCTTTGGGTCACGTCCCCCCTGATTCATTGGAGGTCTTTGATCCCTTCCTCCATTGTTAAGAGGTGGTCTGGGTATGAATATAGGCTTCGTAGTTGGCCCCAAATCCCTCACCTTCCAAATGGCCTCATGTAGGTTATGGGGTTTAAAGGCCTTTACCCAACCCTTCAAGGGTTCCATCAACCCTTCTGTGAAAAGAATCATGAGCCTTGTTGGGGACATATCGTGTACCATAACTGCCAATCTTTGAAATTCATCAATATACACTTCAATCATACCTATTTGTTTGAGTTGGGTAAGCTCCCGAAAATGTACCTCGAGATATCCTTGGTCAAATCTATCAATGAGCCTCTGAGTGAACTCTATATATGATACAATCTAATTGTGGTTGAGTATGGTGAGTCCATGATACCACCAATCATGAGCCTTGCCATCCAGCTACATAGTGGAAAATTTGATGGCCGCCATCTCCCTCATGGGGTTGAGTTGTACATAAGTATCCAACTTTTGTACCCAAGATTGAGCTGTCATCTTGGTCATACCATCAAAGTATGGAATTTCTATTTTTCCCACTCTTCGTTCAAACTCAAAGCTACCCCTGTTGTTCGTCCTAGGTTGATTTCTGAACTTGAGTTGACAATACTGGTCAAGGGATATCTGTTTTTGGATCTTCATATCCAAACTGTAGTATTCATTGGTACTCCTCGCCAATTGTCCCACAAAATCTTCAACCAATTCCTATTGCCCTAGCTCATCTGTGAATGTGGGAATATACGGTCTCGAGTTGGCTCTGCCACTCATATGTCGGCCAAGTTTTTCATCTGTGAATGTAGGTATATATCTCCTCGAATTGATCCTGCTACACATTTGACCCTGGACCATGTCTCCTTCCAAACTCCCCTCGGATCTGGAATCTTTCTCCATATTATGTTTGATCTCCTCATGGATCCCACTGGATCCACTGGCCTCCTTATGCCCATAAGTATCAGGGTCTTTCCCCTTATGTGCCATTTCCATTAGAAATGCAGTTAGCTTGGATTGGTTCATGTTCATTATCTTCAGGTTCTCGTCAACCTTCTTCAATGTTTCAAAAAGCTCAACCTATCCCTTTCTGTTGGTTTCATGGTATTCGTCCAAATATCGGACCAGGGTGCTTTCCGTGCGATGAACGGATTGCTAGGACTTGTTAAATTCCGCTGCTACGAGAGTCAAGTCTACAGCTTCATGGTCATCTCTGGATCCTTCCATCTCAGCCTTTGTTTCATTGTTGGGTTTCTTCCTCCGACCCATAAAGTTACTGTTGTACCTTTGCATGCGTCGATCCTTCCACAGGTTTGGAGGATCGAAGCTCTGATACCACTGTAATGATCCCAAGCCAAATTATTTCTTGGAATCACTAACTACTATTGATCTATTAATGTGCAGGTATTTATTGAGTTATTAAGTGCATACAAGATCCACCAACACATGGAGATCACAATATATTCAAGATGTAGAAGCACAAGCAAAGATCTGACCTTTTTATTATGAGTAATGTAAGATCAATACAATAGATGGTCGATCTGGCATAAACCTCAGATGGTTGTACAAGCAATAGATATGAGCTGCTACAAAATGCTCCCGACAATACAAAATAAGCCTCCAAAGGCTGGGTATTAAATCAAGACTGAATCAAGTAGATATGAGTCGTACTAATGCTCAACCTCCAAGATGGAAAGTGCCACGCCCTACTAGAATGTTGAAACCCTCAATAATTTGGCCCTGCTACCAAAAGTGTCCAATCATCCCGAGAAATATGCCAAATGATATATTAGGCAATGGTAAGGACAACCCAGATGTCCAAATTCCCAAATCCACTCTCAAATCTTATAGATCTGAATTCCTCCACTGAATGGTGCGCCCCAATAGATGACTGAAACCCTAGCTGGTTCGGCCCTGATGAAGGAGGCCTCCAAATTCTCTAAAACTCTCCAAGAATATAGATCGGGCTATGAGAATCCCGTGGGAGAAGTTTCGGACTCATATCTCAAGCAGATCTCCCTAGATCTGAGTTTTAATGAATCATAGGACGTCCCCTATGGCTCTAAGACATCCCAATATGTAGATAGATGTAGAATGATTATAACCCTCCAGAAAATCCCTCAAACCGATGGTCTTGCCCCTGTAAACAAAACCCAACTGTCGGAATGGCCCCAGGCCCTTAGAATAAGCTGGATCGAACCTCCCTCTAGATGATGGTGTGCCCTTGCTAGAAACACAAGAATAGTACGGCTTGCTACCTTCTGAGGCGCTAAATGGAGATGGGTTGAGACTAGAATGGTGTGGAGGAGTCTTTCATCTCCGAGACCAAGCTGTTGAACAAGGTGAGTGGATATTTCACCACTAAGTTGCTCACAAGGGTTTGTACAACAAAACCCCCAACCTGAATGCTCAAGAGAAATAGCAAATGCTAATCCAAAACCAAAATTCCTAATAGGTGCGCCCCAACCTATTACTTATACTTTTCCCTTCTAATTCTCTGTTGAGTTAGGTTAACTCTGAGGGTTAATATTCTATTCTTCTGTTGAGTTTTCTTTTACCCTTAATCCCTTTTCCTTTCTTAAGTCAACTTAAAAATATAACTTTAGCCTCCTTGACTTCCCCCTTCAGTGTAAGACTATGGCCTAGTGGGGCTTCCCAGGCCACTGAGTCTCCACATCACCTCTCTAGGAGGTGGGGGACATTACAATATAATTCATATTTGTAAAGATATAATTGTTCAATTGAGATTTTTCTTATTTTTTATTAATCTATTATATCTTCACTAAGGATTATGTTTTCAAATTTGTTATTTATGCATTTTAAATAATATTTAAATTGTCACTCAAAGTGATTTTTACATTGTCATAATCTTAGAATTATACAACCTTCTGCTATAAATTTCTCTTAACAGAAAAGTTGTTGGAGCAACTTTATACAGGAAGGAACAACCAAAACTTCTCTTTAAATGTTGGTCATTCATAGGTTAATGATTTTCTATTTGTTTTGATTTATATTTTGTGAATGTCAATTAACATTTAAGCTTAAATATTTTGTTTATTTAAGTTAAAACAATATTATTTACATTTATTTATTTTCCTCTTTTTTTTAGTTTCAAGGTTAAAATTAGATTAGTAGTATGTTTTAGATCTATTTAATTTTTCCTAAGATTTGGTTCTCTTGTACAACCTTAGTTTACAAGGTTTATCGTAGTTTATTTGTATATGTTGTATATAAAAGCGAGAATAGTGAATGGATATAGTAGATCTTAATTAATGCATAGTTAGTTATTTTATTTTTGTAGTTTATATTAGATCCATTTATGAGCTAACAAAGTCATTAAACAAGCAGTTATTCTAAACGGCTTGGGTTATTTATACAACCTTGGACCAGACTATTGACTGTGTGTCATATCACCCATCAACAAGCACACACCATAAACACATGGCGAGTTTGGTTATTTGGGTTGTTTGTTTTATCTTGACTTTGCTTGTTCTAATTATACTGTCTCTTTACTTTTATAGTAATGGCATTGAATCTTTGATTTGCCAGTTCTCTGACAACTTGGCTGACTGGTCTTTGGACTCCTACTTCGTCCACCTCTGACATAATTCTTCTTTTTCTTCTAGATTTATATCTCCCTTCCTCTTCCATTACTTACAGATTAGAGAAAATGTATTCTCTAATGACATACTTGACCTATTCAATCCATGTTCATGATTAATGAGGGAACCTTGTGGTTCATCTAAACTAAAATCACTCAAATATTTTCTCTCTTCTAGAGTCACAACAAGAGTGTCAAACTTAGGAGGAAGACTCCTAAGTACTTTCTCAACAACTTCTCTATCTTCTATGGTTTCACCATGAGACTTAATCTAATTTATCAAGCCAATGACATGGGTGTAAAATGAATCTATTGAATCTGTATCTTTCATAGACAGAGTTTCAAAATCTCTTCTAAGAATATGTAGTCTTGAAGTCTTTAATTTGTTCATACCTTGATAAGAGGTTTTTAATATGTGTCATTCCTCCTCGGCTTTCTTTGTTGATGTAACTCTTGGGAGTATGCTCTCATGCATGGCTTGATGTATGTAAAACAATGCCTTTCCATCCTTCTTTCTTTGATCTTTCAAGATATCCTTCTCAACTTTTGTGAGGGAATTATATGATGCCTAATCTACTAGTTCCACATAACCATTTGCAACTATCTCCCATACATATTGACCTCGAAATAGTGCCTTCATGGTCAATGACCACATCTCATAGTTCTTTCATGTAAAAGTGGGAGGTTGCAGATTTGAGGTAGAACCCATATTTCACTAGTTTATACTCTTGATAAACTCGGTTTTGATCAACCTGTTCTGATACCAAATGTTTGATCCAGTGCGCAATGACAAAATCTTAGACCCTCAGCGTGCAAGGAAACCATGCGCAACTCAGTGAAAAAATATTGTGTGCCATAAGCTTCGTCTTGGAACTCTCAAAATATTGTGTGCCATAAGCTTCGTCTTGGAACTCTCAACACTTGTGGCGCAACTCACTGACTACACGAAAGGTTGTGCGGTGTAATATAAAACACTTTCAATAACAATTTATAAATGAGGAATAAGAGACTGTTATGATTAGTAGATAAAATCAGAAATACTAATTGTTTGATATTAATAAACCGCACTTACATAATACAATATTAAGATGAGCTTTGGCTCCAATGACTACTTCTACTGAATTTACAAAAAAGAGCTTGTGCTCAAACTTCTTCAACTCTTCCGTTGTTGTTGTTCCTCCTTCCTCTCTACCTCTTTGTTTCTGCTTTGAATGTCAGGCTCAATGAAAATTTCTGCGAAAAAACTGACGGGAGACTTAAATATCTCACCCACTTGTAATTACTATTTCCAACAGGAGTAGTCACCTGATAGAAACAATTCCAGCCACAAATATTCAGATCTAGGATCTAGGTCCAAAGCTAGAGTGAAAACAAGATTACTTTAAATAAATCTAGCAGTTTATGGATCTAGGTTGTTTCATCAAATCTATGTTATTGATACAAGAGGGATCCCAATTTTTATTTTGTTTGTCTACCTTACATCTCACGCATGTTGTACTATTAGATCTAAATGTTAAAAAGTTGTAGATCTCACATTACCTTGTAGATTTGCAATTATTTATACAACTCTATATTTCTTATATTTTATGATCTCATCGTCATAGAATTGCAAATCTTAATCCAAATCTATTGTTCTTTTGATTTCTATCATAGTTAACGTGTGATAAATCTGCAGATTATCACTTACAGCGATCTGTTGTAACTGCTTTAGAACAAGCATTCTTGCTTGGAAGATTTAATTCAGTGATCGACCATCTATAAGATTCAAATACTTAGTTATTTAAAACCCTTGTTGTGTTTTATGGGAAATTCTAATAGTAGTAAATCTGGTTCATGGAATGTGGCATGATACATATGACACAACACTTGGTAAGTTTACAGTTATATCTATTGTTCTTGCCATGTCTTTTACACAGATTTCGTTATACGCCCTAGAGGATGATGTTTTTAGAAGATTAGATATATGGAAAGAATACGGTGGCCGTTGTTTAAGGTACTAAAATTGTTCTTGGTGGCATGGAGAACACAAACATGAGAGAAAATATTGTGCCTTTGAAGATATGGTGCTGTGAGATGTCAATACTTCATGCAATGACCGAGACACTACTTCTTAAGTTTACTTATTTACCAAATTTCATCCCCTCGCCCAAATATTCAAGAGTAGATTGATTGCAAGAAACCCTAGCGACCACATCAACAAAGACAAAAACAGTAAATCCAGACAGATCTCATCGAGATCTCTGATGCAATTGTGGATTCAGTTTTCAACCTACGCCACTATAATATTACAAAGCCTAGAATTCAATCAGAGTCGCTAACCTTTAACCATGGGCGGTCAAGAATATGATCATGGCAATTGCATGGTGTATCTTCTGTCCGCCTGAGTGGTGTTAGCCATACGTGAACTCATATCTGCTCATCCCAAGATAAATCGGTGACATTATTTACTTTCACAAGAGAGATAGTTATGTAGATATATTTCATTAATAATTAAATTACCCATACTCTTTTAGAATTCCAAAATTAAGTAATGACCCCTGCACATATGTTAAATAATAAAGGTGCTAGCCTATCGAAGTTGTTCCTCTAGGAACGCGTATCCACAAGGTGATTCATTCCTGTCTCCCTAATTGACCTGTGGAACGAATAAATAATTGTTGATTTGTACTCGGGAAGAATTCAATTTAACAAGATCGTGTCACATTTGCACTTCAAACCTTTACGATTATTGTATATCGTCTGGTTTGGATATCAGGTAGTGGTGTGGTAACGATAATCACTCCCCTCCATGCTTTTTCTGCCTCGTTAATTGGTCAACCTAAATTCGTATTCTCCTCTCTCTCAAAATCTATTGTAGATCGACTCATTGTTTTCTGTTCCACTTAAATCCATACAGGGCTGTGCGTTTACCTCTCCCAAATCTCAGGTTTACACAGGGTTTATCTCCTTCTTTGAGGTGGGTTTTAAGATTTTACTCCAGAATAGAAAAATAATAATAAATTTTATCATAGTTTGTCTAACAGTTTCAACCCTTTCTTGAACAAATCATTGATATTGACTCAAATTAAATCTGCCAACTGTAACTTTGTTAATTTTAAGGTGGTATAGCTTCGGCTAAGATGAGTTAACTGGTACGCAAAGATTAGTGTGAAACTCTTGAAACTGTAGTATAGTGTATAGCGTACTTGATGCAAATTTGTTACGATATACCTTTGACATCTGGGTCAGACTTTTAGCTCCGATGGATATTGGACTACTGGGTACTTAGGAATGGATCTTCCTTGATGGATCAATGGAAAGATTCATGTGAAATGCTGGTAATTTTTACGGTATCTGAAGGTCATTTTCAAGGAGATGAGATTCGATAGAAGTTCAGATATGATCAAAAGTTTCTTTAGACATCCCTGCAGTAGCCACACTGCTTGTTACCCTGTGGGTGATGATAAGTTGTTTACCATGTCATTCCTTTTAATGGTGACTACAAGATTCATCAACCATTTGGTTCACCGAGCTTCTGACATCTATGAATTCGATATCAACTTTTCAGTTTCTCCACAACGTTGGTTACCTAACCTCCGCAGCTATCCTCTTCCTGGTTACATGAACATAGATTCTATTCAAAGATCTTGATTATTCTTTATGTTGTGACAATCCATCCATACAGTATATTTTGATTTAGTAATCAATAGTCGGTATGCCACGGAGCATTTGGAAAATACAACAATGGTCCCATGAAAAATACAAGTTCTACTCAATCCATGCAAATCCTAAAGCTCTTCAGTTCTAATCCTGGAGACTTAACCCAGTTTCCCTGTATGGCCCCTGAAGCAGAGTGCAGCGACAGCCATGGAAGACTTAACGAGCTCCGCCACCAGCAAAGAAACACTAACAGCCATAACGAGGGTTCCAATGCCCTAGAATGGGACCGATTCCTTCCCATTGAGAACATAAGCTAAATTTATGAAGAAGGCGGTTCCTACCAACATAGGACGCCAAAGAAATAATCCAAGAATGCCTCTCTGGATTCATCAGTTTCCAATGGCTATGTAGGAGTTCTCAAGGCATCTTCCAGTGAAAACAAAATAAAATTAAGATACAAGGAGCAAACTCGAAAGGTAAACCCTAGTCAGTGAATGAGAAACTCGTGGGTGCATAATGTTAGACATCAAAGTATTTTGGTGTAATGGGTGATATTACAGATATTAATATTATAAAGTGAAATACTAACCCTAATTAATCCCTTTATTTTCCACAGTATTTGCATCTATTTCGTAAATACATTATGACAATTGTTCCAGGAAAAGATATCGAAAAATGGTGTAGTAGAAAGTTGCATGAGGGTAGAATTCGAAATAAGGTATTACTCCGATATATGCCTACCAATTGTTTATGTTCATATTTCTGATTTAGCAGAATTGATTTTAGGAAGAAAAAAGCACTGAAAGATCATTTTAAATGAGCGTAGAAAGTTGCATGAGGGGAGAATTGGAAAGAAGACATTACTCCGATATATTTTCACCATTTTTTATGTAGATATTTCTGATTTAGCAGAATTGATTTTAGGGGAAAAAACACCTAAAGATCATTTTAGATGAGAAATCACATCCCCATTTTTAAAACCTCCACAAAATAATTATTGGGCAAACCGCGTGGTGGTAGTGTATACAAATCAGACATTTTTTTTAGTAATCGCCTTAAGTTACTTTGAAATCATGACAAGAATAGAGCATACACACAAAGCTACTATGGAGTTGTTCAATTCTTGTCCACATTCACTTAAAACTGAAATTACAAAATAAATGCAAACTTACCTATATTGTATGTGCATTTAATATGTTTATCCTTCATCAAATATGGTCAAACAAGTAATGGAGAAATTACTCCATTTAACATTCCCATTAATTTCGACCATTACAAAAATCAACATAAACTATGTCTAAGTATTATTTTTAAAATTCAAAAGTATTTCTTCCCAATGGCTTGGTTAAGATATCTGCTAATTGTTCTTTCGAACCACAAAACTGTAAGATAATGCTACCATCATTGACAAACTCGTGAATGAAATGATGCAAGTGTCAATGTGTTTACTCTTGCGGTGAAACACCACAAGTGAATCATCTTCTAAAGTAGAATACCAAATTCCATAATCTATTATACCTGACATATACCTCAAAATTATTTTTCCAACTTTCCAATGAGAAATTTTGGGATTCTCCATAAATCTGGGAACTAAGCTTATTGCATATATAATGTATGGCTAGGTAGTTGTAAGGTGCTTGAGGCTTTATACAAGCCTCTTATACAGAGTGTAATCAATTTTTGTTCCTTCATCTTGTTTACTTAATTTTGTACATTTTGCAATTGGTGTATCTATTGCCTTGCATTTGTTCATTTTGAACCTTTTCAAAATATCCGTGGCATTTTTTTGTTGACAGATAAAAATTCCCTTTTCAGATTGTTCAACTTGAATTCCTAGAAAATATTTCATGAGATCATGATTAGTCATTTCAAATTCACTTTCCATGGCTCTTTGAATTCATTCAACAACAAATTTCCTATATAAATCATGCCATCAACTTATAGACAAACTATCAAAATATTACCTCCTCGGACTCTTTTGGTGTAAAGAGTGGGCTCATTGTTGCTCCTTTTGAACCCATTGTTGAGAAAATAAGTATCAATGTGAATTTACCAAGCTATTGGAGTTTGATTCAAACCATACAAGGATTTTTTCAATATGTACAATTTTTACTCTTTACCTTGATCGGAAATACTGGTGGTTGATCCAAAAAAACTTCTTCCTTTAAAAATCCAGTTAGAAAGGTCGATTTAATTTCCATTTTATAGACGAGCCATGTTTGTTTTGAGATGAAACCGCCAAAAATGGTATGACAATATCCAATCGTGCGACTAGAGAAAATGTTTCTCCATAGTCAATACCAAGTTGTTGAGTAAACCCTTTTTCTACAGTTCTTGGCTTGTGCTTCTCTACTTATTCTTTCTCATTGAATTTTGCCTTATACACCCATTTAACTCCAATGTTTGTTTTCCCTGTGAGAAGATCCACAAGATCTCATGTGTTATTTCTTTCAATTGCTTCAATTTCTTCTTTCATTGCATCAACCCATTTTTCTTCCATGATTGTTTCTTGAAACTATATTGTTTGATAGGATAACAAAGAAAAGTGTACTTGTTGATCCATGTCATCATTCTTCTCATAAATTTCTCTCAAACTTCGTGTTCATTGATTCCTTAAATTTGATATAGTGGGATTTGAATCATTACTACATGAAGAAGAAGAATTATGCTCTGTTTGTTCTCCTTGAACCTGTACTTGCAATTGTGGAAGTCTTGTGGAGAAGCTTATTGTCATGTAGATTCCGCCTACTTATCTACCTATATATGTAAAGAATTTGTTTTACAAGTATTTCACTTATTTGATTATCCCAAGATTTATCTTTTTGGAATTTCACATTTCTTGTAACACCCCTCATTTTTCTCAACAACAAAAATAAGAAAATATAGTGAAAGTAGCATTTTAATTATTATTTTTTCTTTTATTTTACTATGGCAACGTCCCATGACAAAACTAAATTCATCATTGAACATATGAATAAAGCATTAGATACCCACATATTTATATTTTGTAAAGACTCTCTTTACATATTCAAAAAGATGCGCAAGATGATAAAATAAAGTAAAACTTTGATAACATCATGTAACTTGTTAACACACACGACAACACATTTTCAAAAGATTCTGTTTACAAATTGTTCACTCATCTGGCACACAAATCTTCAATTACGAGTTACATAAGTTCACTCATCTGGCACACAAATCTTCAATTACGAGTTACATAAGTTCACTCATCTGGCACACAAATCTTCAATTACGAGTTACATAAATTTCGAACTTAAAAATTTCAAGTCCAAAGAGTAAGCATAAAATCCAACTTAATTTTCAGATGTGAAGTGTATCACTCTTGATAGAAAATCAACAAATGTAATAATACAACAACAAAGTTTATTTTTTTTATGTTCATAGGATGGTTATGAATGTTTCTTTCAACTAATAATACGATCATTTCTTATTCAATTTCTGAATATCACTTTAGAAATTATTATTATACTTAATCAATTTAAGTACATAAGCCGTGAGTAACTCAAGTAAATCAACATTATAATTATTAATCAACTTAATGCATTGCTTGCGCAGTCCCAAAGTCACTTATACGATCATTTCTACTCAATTTCTGAATATAACTTTAAAAATTATTATTATAGTTAATCAATTTAAGTACATAAGCCGTGAGTAACTCAAGTAAATCAACATTATAATTATTAATCAACTTAATGCATTGCTTGCGCAGTCCCAAAGTCACTTATAGAAATTCTTGAATATTCTATTTATAACTTCACGAAATTATCTATATACTCAAAAGTATAAAAATTCTTACAATAAAATCCATGGAAAATCAAACAATTCAATCTTCTATATGACAATGCCTCCTAAAAATATTATTTTAAAGATCAACTATCTAAGATCAGAAACAAATTAGTTGAAATGAACACATGGATGATTAGAATGCCATCCAAAGGAACATTTCTATGCTAATTTTTTTTTTTTTAATTTGAAAAGCTTTCTTTGAAGATGGCCCTATGGATTGAATTGATACAATTTAAGGATGATGAATCATGGCCGTTTTAATAACGAATTAATAGAATAGTTTATTACGCCGAAAGGCCTACACCTATTGACAATGGGCAGATTTAATAGGGGTTTAGTGCTTAATAAGTTTTCTATGGACAGGATTAAATATGGCTGGAATATTCTTAGTAGTCACACAAAATAAATGGCTGTGATTTCAATCATTAACTTCCTATCTATTATAAAGACATCCGTTTATGTGTTTACTTTTTTACATTTACCTAATCATATTTAAAAATTAGTTTGATAGCTAACTGATTGCCACGTAAGTGATTAACAAAAATTAAAATATTAACACCGAATAAATGAAGTTCAACCGTTTATTTGTTAATCAATAATAAAATTAAATATATTTATTTAAGGATTTTTTTCATCCTATCAATCTTTCGGCGTTGATCAGCCACAATTATGTGGCTGTGCTAGTTTTACTTCTTTTAAAGCAATGTTCCTTATTACGTTGTGCTAGTTTTACTTCTTTTAAAGCAATGTTCCTTATTACGCCGATAGGCGTCCCTCGTATTGGAATTGTTGGGTTAATCATCCTTTTAATTACAAAATTTAATCCAATGGCTAGAAAGTGAAGATGCTGACATATTCTTCGTCTTACATTCAAATGGATGAATGAGATTTACCTAATTAACTATCTTGCATTTATCAATTGATCTGTTTATCATGTTTACTTTTTCACTTTTACAAAACATGATTAAGAATTTACTAGGTCAACTTATCAATTGCCACAATCAATCATGATTTACTAAATCCAACAAAATTACTTCAATTTAACATTTACCTCTTTAGTTTTAACATTTACCCAACATCAATTTACCCAGCATCAATTTACATGGCATATCCTTACTTATCTCTTCATGGCCGCTAGGTTTGGCCATCTCTCCCATAGATGTATGGATCACTCGACTAGATGTGCGTGGAATCTCTCGTAGATGTATGGATCACAGGTGTTATTTTCCACTTATATTTCATATTTACCTGGACTCGATGCGCATGGCAATGGAGGACCAGGTGTCCTAACATAGATGAGCATGGATTAACTTGGATGAGAGTGGATTTTGCAGTGGCATTTCATATTTCCTAACATGTTATTTTGCAATGGACGTGGATTAATCATATTTACTATGGAATAATATTTACTGGACTGTTTCATACGCCATGTCTACTAAACATTTATTGTATCAGCCATGTATCTGCCCTTTCACTATTCCACGAGATGTATCCGCCGTTTCACTATGCCACGAGAGGCCAGGGAGAGGAGTGGATTAGCCTGCTGTTTCACTATGCCACGAGAGGCCAGGGAGAGGACTGGATTAGCCTGTATATTGTGTTTACATGTAGTAACGTTTCTAAGGCATGTTGAAAATTTATTTCTGTGCAGATTTTCATGACGTGATAAGAAGAGAAGTGGAAATACATATAGGTGACCATTTCTTTCTGTTTATCTTATTACATATCAAAAGAGGATACCATTGTTGATTTCTAACACAATTCTTGTGCAGCAACAAAAGACACAGGAGGTTGATTATGAATTTTCAATGCAAACACATTGAGGTATATTAATATCTGTTTTCTATGAATTGATATGCACCTGTTTTCTATGAATTAATATCTGTTTTAATATGAATTGATATGTGCCTTTTTAATATGAATTGATATGCGCATGTTTTCTATGTTCTCAGATTTATATGCGCCTGTTTTCTATGTTCAGATTTTTTTTATGTTGAGATTTATATGCCTTTAAATAAATGATTTCTACTACAACTATTCTGCATTAGTAAAGGACAAAAGAGGTGGCGGGCACTACATCAGTAAAGGACAAAAGAGATCAGTGGCAAAGACTGCAAACAGATTGAGGTAGGTTTATATGTATCTCACTTGCTTTTTCACAGTTTTCTGCGTTCACACTTCTGCAATCTTAGAGTGTACATCCTTAGTTCAAAGCTGAGTAATCTTTTGACTATACATCATTCTTCCCTGCTGCCACTTTAGAACCAAAACAATGACAATTGTGTAATCAATGTTAAATGATTAGAAGTAAACAATAAAGTTGATATTCCCCAGGAGACATGGTTCAGCATTTGTGCCAGGTGTAAAACCTTTCTAGAATAATATTTAACATTTAAGTTTAACATTCGACAGCAGCAGAAAATTCCAAAAAAAAAAAGGAAATGCTTGATATTCCAAAGTTGCATTCGGAATTCAATGTTTAAATAACATGCGAACCTACCTTAAGGAAGCATAGAATTGCGAACATAGTTGTAAACCAAATTTAAATTATTGTGCAAATATAGAAAATGACATCTAACATATACACATGTAGTCTTCCACTATCTTTGTAAAATAGTATTAAATGTGCATTTGAATTCATTACAATTGAATTCCCACACAATTGTACTCCAATAAATTACCAAAGAGCAATGTCATAGCTCCACGACCAGGTCTTGCAAATTTTCACTATAGTTCCTGTGCACTTAATTGCTCTATAAATTTAGCTCTCGTGTTTCGAACCTCTTACGGGATCGCTCCCGTGTTTCGAACCCCTGACCCGTCCTTGTAAATTTGAGGCCTTTAGAATACTCATTGCTCAACAAGGGTTTAATTTAAGGCTTTGAATTTAATTCCATTGTTGATCAACATGAGCAAGTGAAAAGAACGCAGTTCAGTAGAGTTGTACAAGCGGACTGCCATGTTGTCTAGGCAACGGGTGCTTAATGAATTTAAAAACCATTTAGATTTTTTCCGTTACATATTTAAATATGCTTACTCAAAATCTTTCGTATGCTTAATGTTGGATTATAGACCACTATTTTCTGTTTTGGATTAAGAATCTGATCTTCTAGCCATCTTTCACATTAAGATAAACTAGAAATGGGTGACGCCGAGTTTACATAATAGAGATGTTAATATATAATTCAATTTGGTTTTTTTACACGTTAAATGAGTTTACATGATATCTTGTCAATTTAGTATTTATTGGTGTTAATAATTATGCGGATTAGTAATTCACAATATATTTATTCAAGGATTGTTTATCTCTGGCTGAAAAACATAAATTACAGATAAATTTTATACAATTCTAGGTTTTAGCTTGAAATAGTTTGTAATCCGTACACTCTCTATTTCTATTCAAGAAACTCACAACTGTATTCTTGGAAGTGTAGTGGGTGTGTCTATACAAGTGGGCTCATACGCCAAATCTGGTGTGCTGGGTAAGGACTAAAAATCATATGACCTAAAAATTATTAAAGGTTGGTCTGACCAAGCCTCGACCAAGTGAGATATTCACAGAAACAAATATTAACAAACCAACAAAATTCAATACAAAATCCAATAACAGCAACAGAAAATTCCAGAAAAAAGGAAACGCTAGATATTCCAAGGTTGCATTCGGAATTCAATGTTTAAATAACATGCGAACCTACCTTAAGGAAGCATAGAATTGCGAACATAGTTGTAAACCAAATTTAAATTATTGTGCAAATATAGGAAATGACATGTCTAACATATACACATGCAGTCTTCCACTATCTTTGTAAAATAGTATTAAATGTGCATTTGAATTCATTACAATTGAATTCCCACAGAATTTTACTCCAACCAATTACCAAAGAGCAATGTCAATTTACAGTTCTACATTATACAAGGTTCATATTGAATCACAATCATAGCTCCACGAACGGGTCTTGCAAATTTTCACTATAGTTCTTGTGCACTTAATTGCTCTATAAATTTTTATCTAACCCCAAACATAGTTGGAACTTAGAATCATCTTGTGGTTCTTCTGTTGGGTAAATTGGAAAATTGAAAATGTAGTATATAAACCCACTGAGAATGATCCTTAATCGATGATACTAATTCTATGAATTTTTCAAGCCTCGGTTAAATTCCCAACAAATCAAAAACCCTAATTTCTATAAAATATTTTACAGGCCATAAACGAATGTTAATATTGGTGCAAGGCTTTTATGTAAATATAGGAAATGACATCTAACAGTCTTCCACTATCTTTGTAAAATAGTATTAAATGTGCATTTGAATTCATTATAATTGAATTCCCCCACAATTGTACTCCAACCAATTACCAAAGAGCAATGTCAATTTACAGTTCCAGATTATATAAGGTTCATATTGAATCACAATCATAGCTCCATGACCGGGTCTTGCAAATTTTCACTATAGTTCCTATGCACTTAATTGCTCTATAAATTTTTATCTAATCCCAAACATTGTTGGAGCTTAGAATCCCAAACATAGCCCTCTTTCACATTAAGGTAAACTAGAAATGGGTGACGCCGAGTTTACATAATAGAGATGTTAATATATAATTCAATTGGGTTTCTTTGACACGTTAAATGAGTTTACATGATATCTTGTCAATTTAGTATTTATTGGTTTTAATAATTATGCGGATTAGTAATTCACAATATATTTATTCAAGGATTGTTTATCTCTAGCTGAAAAACATAAATTACTGATAAATTTTATACAATTCTGGGTTTTGGCTTGAAATAGTTTGTAATCCGTACACTCTCTATGTCTATTCAAGAAACTCACAACTGTATTCTTGGAACTATAGTGGGTGTGTCTAGACAAGTGGGCTCATACGCCAAATCTGGCGTGCTGGGTAAGGACTAAAAATCATATGACCTAAAAATTATTAAAGGTTGGTGTGACCAGGCCTCGGCCAAGTGAGATATTCACAGAAACAAATATTAACAAACCAAAAAAAATTCAATACAAAATCCAATAACAGCACCAGAAAATTCCAGAAAAAAAAGGAAATGCTAGATATTCCAAGGTTGCATTCGGAATTCAATGTTTAAATAACATGCGAACCTACCTTAAGGAAGCATAGAATTGCGAACATAGTTGTAAGAAAGATAGTTATTCTTAATATTAAACCAAATTTAAATTATTGTGCAAATACAGGAAATGACATCTAACATATACACATGCAGTCTTCCAATATCTTTGTAAAAAACCCTAATTTCTATAAATATTTTTCAGACCATAAACGAATGTTAATATTGGTGCAAGGCTTTTATGTAAATATAGGAAATGACATCTAACAGTCTTCCACTATCTTTGTAAAATAGTTTTAAATGTGCATTTGAATTCATTACAATTGAATTCCCACACAATTGTACTCCAACCAATTACCAAAGAGCAATGTCAATTTACAGTTCCAGATTATATAAGGTTTATATTGAATCACAATCATAGCTCCACGACCGGGTCTTGCAAATTTTCACTATAGTTCCTGTGCACTTAATTGCTCTATAAATTTTTATCTCATCCCAAACATAATTGGAACTTAGAATCATCTTGTGGTTCTTCTGTGGGGTAAATTGGAAAATTGAAAATGTAGTATATAAACCAGAATGATCCTTAATCATCTTGTGGTTCTTCTGTGGGGTAAATTGGAAAATTGAAAATGTAGTATATAAACCAGAATGATCCTTAATCATCTTGTGGTTCTTCTGTGGGGTAAATTGGAAAATTGAAAATGTAGTATATAAACCAGAATGATCCTTAATCGATGATACTAATTCTATGAATTTCTCAAGGCTCGGCTAAATTCCCAACAAATCAAAAACCCTAATTTCTATAAAATGTTTCACAGGCCATAAACTAATGTTAATATTGGTGCAAGGCTTTTATGTAAATATAGTGAAAGGAAATGTTTAGAAGTATGTAAACAAAACTAGAAGGTTATAATATTTAACAATAAACTGATTAAAAATTTAACTTGCAAAGAAAATTCACAATTTGATGGAAAGTTTTTTGTCCAACTTGAGTAGAACAAAATTGTTCAAATTATCATCTGAACAATTAAAATTGCAATATTAATGGTTTTTGACTATTAATGGATAGGAGTATTATGCAATCAGTTTATTCTTATATGTAATGTAATTTTGTTGTTTATTCTTTCATTGTTTCCATGAGATAGTTATATTAGTATTTATACATTATTATTAATATTAATATTATGTTTACACATTTAAGTTAGAATTAGAGACAAATCTTAATATTAAAATATTGAAAGAAAAATTATTACTCTGGTTATAAATTTCAACTATTGTTAATAGTTATTAGGGATACTATTATATTGGATTATATTGAAATTAGGGTTAGGGTTATTCCTACTAAAATTAAGGTTATCATTTTATTAAAGTTAAAGTTATTTAT
>JZKD02S0947122.1:142027-153485 GCA_000966675.3 Picea glauca | reverse complement strand
TAACAATGATTAAAAATCTAGATATTGTAATAATAATACTTTAATTAAAAATTTATCATTTTTTAATCACTATAAATACTTTATTAATATTAAGTATTATTCTATTTTTTTAAACTTTAATACTTTATTAATGTATATATGTTTTATTAAACTATTAATAAATAATTTTTATTTTATTTTTTAGCAATCTATTTATTTAAATATATTAATTTATACATTATTAATACATTAATGTATTAATTAACTAAGACAGTAATGTTTTTTTACATTTTTAATATATAATTAGTAATTAATTAATTTTTAATCATTAAATAATCATTTATTATTATTTAATAATTATAAGCAAAATTACATAATAATTTATTTTTATTTAATTCTTATTAATTAAATAATATGTGTATTTTGAATCCTAGATAAACAATTTAAAAACACTATATTGGAGATTGGTCCTTTTCATTATGTTAAATATTGGTTCTTTATGGTGGACACATTAGTGATAGAGAATCCCTCGAAGTGGTTGATGTTTGTTAATTTTATGCTTCTATTATATCTTCATCCTTTATGTTTTTTTTATATGTAATCATTTTGGTATTCACATCATGTATTGATTGGATGTATTTTAAAAATTATACGGGTTTTAAATATGTTTGATACATATAAATCCTTACATTTAATTCTTATATTAATTTACTTCGTTTTTTCTTCATTTGTTTCATTTATTTTGCAATATTTATGTTTTTATTCATCGTGTTACTCATTAAAGGTTTAATACTTAACATTTCATTAAATAATACTTCTATTCACTCTGCTCCTATTTTGTCATTGTTAGGCAAGTTCAACATACCATTATGGATCCAACGGTGTGGAGTTGTTTGTCATTCCAGATTTTGGAGCTGATCTTTTTTTGGCTCTGTTTTTCAGTATTAACAAGATTTAGAACAATTTGTAAACAATGGAATATTGTTCTGCAAACCCCTTCATTCCTTGCTCAATGCCATCAAGTTTCCAACAATGGATTTGGTTTTCTTATTCCATTGGTCCATGGTGATGAAAGTTACTTCCTAGGAGCATACCTTAATCAAACTGGTCGCACATGTCATTTTCATGTGCCATTTATAGATTCCACATACACAATTGAATGCATCGTTCGATGCATGATATTGTTATCTTCACCAACCGGATGCTCCCTTGCAAAAAATTATTTTGTGATGAATCCATTTACCAAGTCATTCAAAAATTTAGGTTCTATATGGGTTGGAAATGGGGGTTTCTTTACACTATTGGAGAATATCAGTGCTAGAAAATATGAATGGGTTGTTTTGAAACATATTTGCAGAAAAAATCAATCAAAGTATTTCATTTGCAGTAGCCTTGAAAATGTTTGGCGGAGGACAACCATTCTTTATGGTGGGACTACACCTCCAAAAGAGGTAGTGGTATATAAAAGTAAAATCTATTGGTTGTATTTGGACACAGATTATGATGACTACCCTCGGTATGGGTACACTATATATTGGTTGGATATTTCAAAGAATCAGTGGGGTTTTTCTTTTGTTCTAATCACAGACATATGTTGTATGTCTTTGTCATTATATAATAACCAACTTATATGCATCATCAATGATGGTTCCACCTCTATTTGGTCTATTGAAGAAGTGGATAATTTTCAATTTGGTCAACCATGTATTAAACAAATTTTGGACTATTTCGAGGATGATTGGGGATTCAAATGGAATTTTCTGAAACACCTTTCAACAGATATAAATAAAAAATGCCCTGGGTATCTTCCATTTCGAATAGTTGGTGGGATAGTATTGATGTGCAATAACAGTAAACTTCGAGTCATGTTCTATGACTTGATGACTGGCTTATGTTTTCCAACAAATATCACTCATGTTTCCATTTTACATAACTATGGCTTGACATTTCCATTTCAAGGCCACTTCAATGATCTCATTGAAAAGGGGAATGTTTTTCCACTTCTTCCAAATATGGATTCTGTTGATGACATTCCACCATTGGGAATAGATGTGACGGCTTAGGCTACTTAGCCTTTTAATAAGTAATATACAATATTATCAAACATGTTTTACTTGTTTAAGAACTGTTCTTATTCCATTATAAAATTTCAATTATGAACTGGTTTAATTTTTAAGTGCCCATGTTATGGTTATATGGTTATCGCAATTTCACTTTTGAATTTTATTCCATTATGAATAAAAAAAAATTTAAAGTGCATTTGGTATGGTTATATGGTTATTGCAATTTTACTTTTAACTTTTATTCCATTTCTTCTTTATTATCATGTTCATGCCACTTTATATATATTCAAATGTATCTAAATATGTTATTTATTTGTTGTTTTATTAATTCCATAATTTATTCTTCTTTATATGAATGGAATTTATATTTCTCTCATAATGTTATAACTACGTTATTATTTCTATGTAGTTGTAGAAATGTCCACTGAAGGAACAAGTAACCATTCTACCAAACGCAATAGATCACCAACATCACATGAGAGGGCTAATGAACATCGATGTTTATGGTATCAATGAAACAAAGATGTAATAAATGAACGTAGAAGACTTCTATATCATAGAAGGACGAGGGAAAGTACTATTGAAATTGATTTTCCCATTAGCCCTAAGTATCACAGTTTCGCTGATATCATGCAAAGAACATTTCCCATGAATGTTTCATTCTCGGAATATTTTCATAATCCTAATAATTCTACTATTCCACATTATTCTAACAACAATCATTTTATTGGGGAAACTTATCGTATTTTGGAAGATCATCATGTGCATAGGATACCTACAAATGACAACCTCCATACTTCAACCAATGGAAGTGCAAGTTTAGAGCATGGAGAAACAATGCAAAACATGGAGGCTAGACTTACTGATGTCATTCAGGAACAAGTGCCATGTACTGAAGTACTTGTTCGTCATGTGCTTTCCCGTTTGCTGGAAAATTTGCAAACTCCTCCTGCTAACATTGCTTCTTTCTTTCACAACCCTCATTCCATAGAAAATGTCGCACCACCAACAAAATAAATCACCCCACATACTATTTCACTTAGAACAATAAAGGTATTTCAACCCTCATTCATGATGACTATACTCGCAATTCTTTCCTATTATTGATGACTTTAACCATGTTTTTTTCTTCACTTAGGACATTGTTCATTCGATGCGAGGTACAGAAATGAACTCTATACATCTTCCAACAGCTCATTTTACAAGTCAAAGAGAACCATCTCATAACCTCCCTTCAAATATTCCTAGACTATCTAATTGGCAAGCAAGTGTTGATGTTGTATGTATTTGATTTATTATTCATTTTTACATTTTGACTCCTCATTTTTCACACTTATCTTGACATTAAAGTTTTTAGTATTTTATGAGGAGGACACCATTCAATGCAATCAGGATAGAGAAATGCAATCCAGGAATTTAAGGGAAATAATTGTTGAAAGTAACATGCACAATCCACCTGCTGCAAATTTGGGTGGGCCCTCTAACATTGTTGAAGATGAAGTAGATTTTAGAGTTCATTTTACTCTTCCCATTGGTGGTCAGCATGATCCTATGCCTAGAGGACATATACAGTTTCATCCCAACATGATTGCAGAACATAAAAAATTTCGAGTGAAGATAGATAATCTCTCCATTGCTCAAATGTGCCATGTTTGCCAAGAATCATATCCTGGAATCCAAGTTGTGAGGGGGTATGAAGGAACTATTTGTAAAATATGCAAGAATGAGAGAGGTTCCCATCGTTTTTCTCAATGGAATCACATGGATCCTGGTGAGCAACCTCATGTTCTAAGTGTACTTACCCAAGTTGAAGAGATTCTCATAGCACATGTAAATCCTATATTGGAAGTGACTCATGCTTGTGGTGGACAATATAAATATAGTGGCCACACAATCATCTTTCCATAAGATATTTCTGTGATTACTAGAAATCTTCCACGACGTGTTGAAGACCTCGACTTCCTAATTGTTAGAGGACGTGGTTCCCAATCTAAATATTATGAATGTTATGTGAAGTGATCACGGGTGATGAATGCATTGTATTAAAAAATTCAAATGGATAAATTTTATCACGATGTTCAAATTGACATGGAATCAGTTGTTGCTCTCCCTGAAAACCCCACAGATGTGTCAACTCAGCTTAAATTTGTTGATTGTGATATTGAAGAAACAAATAACAATGTTGTTGACGTTCAAGGATTTCACGCTCACCGTTTGAACTCCTATCCTTCATCTTTTGTTGCTCGCCTACCCAATGAACGTACAAAAGTGGAAGAAATAAGAACATTTATTGAAAATGTGCAGTCTTCACCTATTCAAATGGTCGATTGGCCAACTATTGGTTCATCTCCAATTAATGAATATAATACTCAAGGGTTATTAGACATGGCATTCCCCACATTATTCCCCACTGGTGAGGTTGATTGGTTGCATCCAGGTATTTGTGACATTCATCTTCATGAATATGGATTACATTTGCTCAGATATTTTGATCAGATATTTGGAAGCCATCCTCGCTTTCGATACTTCTTATTGAACATGATAATGTGACATCGAAGACAAGCAACTGCTGCAGTTTTTGTTAAGAAAAATATACATGATAACTCCCCAACAACAATTGAAGCCTTGCATCAACAACTTTCAGATTTACCTGATAATAAGTTGGTTGAGCATCTTATGCGTTTTGTTTCTTCACTGAGAGGTACAAGGACCTATTGGACAAAATTTCGTACTGAACTTACTGACATGATTACTTAGTTGGGTTGTCCAACTTTGTTTTTTACATTGAGCGCAGCTGACACAAAATGGCCAAACTTGCATAATGTCATGCCGAGAAATGACAATTATCATGGTTTTAATCAACATCATATAAAAATTGAGAATGTTATGAGGGACCCCCATATCGTTTCCATGTTTATGCATCATAGATTCAATATCTTTCGAGAAAAAGTAAATGAAAAATATCTTGGAGATAAAGACTTTTGGTACAGGTTTGTATTTTCTTATTTATGTTAAATAATTTATTTCTTCCTTTTTATTGTTCTTTTCGGCTATATGTATTTACTATATCTTCTTTTCTTTTAGATATGAGTGGCAACATAGAGCATCGGCTCACATCCATGGATTCTTATGGTTCCAAGGTGCTCCTAACATGGAAAGATTAGATTGGTCTAATCCTTCAGATGTGCATGGTGCAAAGACATATTTTGATAGATATGTAACAACATGGAATCCACATGACATTCATTGTTGAAACATTATGGTTACTCGAAGCATCAATGATGATCCATGCCTATTGAATACAGATCAGATATTTTCTTCCAATCCTCATGATGATTATGAACATTTGTTGAACCGTGTTCAAAGACATACAAAGTGCAGTGTAGATTCTTTCTTGCGCAAGAAAGGATCTATTCTCAGTTGTCGCTACAATGCTCCATGGGATGTTCGAGATGAATCACTATTGTTCATAGATTAGAAAGGAAGAAAGAAATATGAGCCAACATGAAACGATGATAGGCTAAATATCCATAATCTAGATCTTCTTGCAATGTGGTGGGAAAATGTTGATTTTCAACCAGTGGTTTCTCGTCATGTTGTCTTGAAATATATTGCTAAGTATGCTTCCAAAGCGGAAAAGAGGTCTGAAAGTTATCAGGATATGCTAACAAGAATTTCAAATTCTGGTGCCTCAGAAGATTCTGCTTTGTCTGCATATAGAAGATTCCTTGCTGAAACACTTGTTGATCGTGACATTGGAGCCCAAGAAACATGCCATATGTTACTAAAGCTACCTCTTGTAATTTGCAGTCAAAAATTCATTTCCTTAAACGTTGGGAGAAAGGTTTTTAAAAAAATTCCAAACAACCCCCATCAATTTTCGTCTCCCAATACTTTTGTTGAAACATATCAACAGAGACCTACTTTTATTGAACATTTGTGTTTGATGGAAACAACAAGATCTTGGACATTTGATTCCAAACATAAGAAAGAGAAATGGAAACCTAGATCTGTCCATGCCATTGTTATAGTTTGGCCACGATTTTATTATATTCCTGATGAGGCTTCAGAATACTTCCAAACTTTTCGTTGGAGTGAATTGATTTTGTACAAACCATTTAGGAACATTCCCTTAGATATTGGTCTCTCAAATGATACAGTTATTGAAAATTGGAGAAATTTTCGATATCGAGAATGGCATGTTGATCGGGCCCCTCTCTCTTCAGAAAATGTCGAAGATGATGATGATTCCCAAAAACAACCAACTCATGTGGAAGAATATTTTTAAGAATGGAAACTTTTGCCTTGCTTGGTTCCTCCTAATAATGTCAATGTTTCTGACCTTCACACTCTTGGTCGAAGGGACTTTGATATATGTTTTGAATGGGAGCAAACAATAGTTTCAAATGATGTTGGAGAAGAGGCTATTTATTTTATAAGAAATTCCCAGTCAAGGGGCCATATTATTCAAAATGTTCATCCCACAAATGCATCTCCATCTTCCTTGACAGAGAAACAATGAGTTGTTTTTTATATAATTTTACAACATTCCATTCAATATCCAAGTCTTGAACCACTTCTAATGATTATTCGGGGAACTGCAGGCACTGGAAAGTCTTTCCTTATTCATTCTATTTCTCATGCTCTTTCTACTTCATCAGTTGATGGAAACAATCCTTTTCTTTTGCTTGCTCCAACAGGAATAACTTCTTTTAATATACGTGTAAGAACAATACACTCAGCACTGAAAATTCTTATTAAGGATATGTGACCACTACAGGGGCAGTCTCTAGCAATATTTCAAGAGGAGAAGAGGCATATTAGATATATTTTGATAGATGAAATGAGTTTTTTAGGACCAAGGCTATTCATACATATTGATTCTAGATTACGAGAAGCATTTCCGAAAAATGTATCTTCTCCTTTTGATGGTAGATCTATTATTCTTGTGGGTGACCTTGGTCAACTGCCTCCTGTCAAAGATAAGCCTTTGTATGCAAGTAATACAACAGAGAAAGTTTTATGGAAAAAAATCAATATTGTTGTAACATTAGATACAGTATTCTGGTAGCAAGGAAATGATCCAAAACAATATTCTTTTCGTAATCTATTAATGAACATAAGAAATGCAAAACCCTTTTTTGATGATTGGGAGCTTCTTATGTCACATGCTGATATGGATTTGCCTCTTGAGGAAAGGAGTTTATTTAATTCATCACTTCACTTGTTCCCAACAAATAATTTAGTCGACTTACACAATAGGAAGATGTTGAAATCACTAAATTCTCCAATTGCACGATGTGTTGCTGAACATACACGACGGAGAAAAAATGTTGGTGGGGATGATGATCAACCGGAATTTGAAGTTCTCTTATGCCCTGGACAACGTGTCATGTTGACATGTAACTTGTGGGTTGAAGTTGGCTTAGTGAATGGTGCTCATGGTTATATTAAAAACATATTCTATATGTCAGGCTCAAAGCCTCCTCAACTTTCAATGTACACAACTGTTCTTTTTGATAAGTACATTGGTGTTCCTTTTGACCCAATAAATACAAAGATTGTACCAATCACACCCGTTATAAGAGGAAATTGCAAACAAATTCCTCTAAAGATGGCATGGGCCCTTACTATTCATAAATCACAGGGGTTGACTTTAGAATGTGCAACAATTGATATTGGAAAGAAAGAGAAGCAAGGGTTGACCTTCACATCCATATTAAGAGTCAAATCAATAGATGGTTTACGCATATCACCACCTTTCTCTTTTGAGCGTTATGCAAAGATGAAAAATAGTGCATATGTTACAATTAAGAAAAAAGAAGAGGAATGACTAAAGTCTGTATCATTGTAACACCCAATTTAAATATTTTCACTCTTGATAGAATGACTATGTTAAGTTCATTTTTTTTTTTCAATCTATGTGTATTTGTATTTGGGATCATCCTTTTGGGAAAGAAATTGTTCCTTCTATTTTTCATTTTGGACGGATTTTTTTTCAATGTTCTTTTCATTCTCCATATCCTCATTGCGAATGGAGAATATTTTTCTCCCATACAAAATATTATAACTTTCTACTTTTGTTTTCATACTTCTAAACATTTCCTTTCACTAAATTCTTGTTTCTTAGTCATTTAGTTTTTCTTGGAACATTTTTATAAAGGTCTCAATAAAAAATTGTTGTAATCATATTATTTTTGAATGAATGTGAAGTTATGCTTTTATTTTTTCTCAACATTACTAAATATTTTTCCTTGCTTATTGTTTTTTTGAACATATAGTTATGGATAACAAAAATGCATCTAAGTTTATTTCAATATTAGATGATATCACATCTCAAGAAAAAATTCTTATTGGTATTCAAGATATGATAACTAGGAGAATTGGAACTCCTACGCACCTTTTCCATGATACTTTGCAATGTTTAGCTAAATTGAAGGAAATGTTTCGAGCATTTCGACATGTTTATGACAGGGAAGTTGGCAGAAAGATATGAAGAGAATGGCTCCAAAGGCAAAGGGGTCGTCAAGTTCATGTTGATGTTAATTGGTGTTGTATATGTCATAAGTCTAGTTGTATTTTGGAGTAATTTATGTTATGTTCACCTTTTAAGAGAGTTTTAAAATGGTTGGATTTTGGATACTATATTTTTTGTACTTAAAACCTTCACATTTTATATTAAAATTGTATTTTGCTTAAATGATATCGACAACCAATTTTATCAGATTGTTCATAAGTCTACCTATTGAATATTATTACTTTCCATACGTTGAAATGTCACAATTTTATTCAAATGTTTACACTAAACATAACCTTACCCTTCAAAAGTTCATATGTGTCATTGAAAACAACTTAATCAATTTATTTTTGTTTCATTGTCATAGTATAATTTATATCAAATTTATTTTTATTTCACACATGTGAACAATACATTATTAATGGATTATATCTTAAAATGGATTAATGGATTATATCTTAAAATGTATTACTATTATATCTTAAAATATCGATGTCAACCTCATAAACATTATTAATGTATTTTTACTAATGTATTATTGTATTAATATTTTAATTTCGTTTTTAACAATGTTTTATTAATTTCTTTATACTTTCTTAATGTAAGGATGTTTCATTAATATATTGATTGATTATGTTATAAAATGTATAAATGTATTTTTACATTCACCCTTATATCTTAAAATGTATAAATTAATTTTTACTAATTAATTAATATTCATACATTACATTGTATATTAATGTTTTAATACTTTTATTTATGACACACATTACTATTTTTCATCATTTAATACTTTTATACATTAATGTCTTTATTTAATTTTATGTATCAATTTATATAATCCTTAATGAAAACCATAGATTTATAAAACCCTCAAGGAAAAACTTAAATTTATACAACCCTCCATGTAATGTTGCAATCTCATTGAAAAAAACTTAATCAATTTATTATTGTTTAATTGTCATAGTATAATTTTTATCAAATTTATTTTTATTTTACACATGTGAACAATACATTATTTTCATTCATGTTATTTATCTTTTTACATTATAATTGTCTCAAAATGGAAAAAAATAAAAATTTACCTCTAAATTAATGAATGCTAAACATAATCTCATCGATTTATAATATTTTATTTTATGTGAACATCTTGGAGGTCTAAAATTTCCAAACATTGCACTAGCATCTTGTGACTAACATTTCCAAACGTTGCACTCTCACGAACATTTCCCAATGTCACAATTTGATTAATTAATTTATATTTTATTAATGTATGGATGCTTGATTAGTATATTGAAGATTATGTTATAAAATGTTTAAATGTATTTTGACATTCACAGTTATATCTTAAAATGCATAAATTTATTTTTACTAATTAATTAATATTCATACATTGCATTGTAGATTAATGTTTTAATACTATTATTTATAACAGACATTATTGTTTTCCATCATTTAATACTTTAATACAATTAAATAAAATATTTAATTGTATTAATGCATTATTGCATTATGTAAAAAGTAAAACAGGATTCCATACATCTCATTGTGACTTCCATACAAAAAAATCTCGATGCCACCTTCTAATGACCATTTTCCCAATGTCGCAAAAGCAAAATATGATTCTACATTGTGTCAAGTGTTTCCAAACATTGGATTATGATGAACATTTCCCTACGTCGCATTTTGACGAACATTTCCCAACGTCACATTCTGACGAATGTTTCCCATCATCACAATGTGGCAAAGATTTCCCTTTTGTTATCAATGTCCTTAGGAAAAATATAAATCATCACCTAAAAAGTAAAACATGATTCCATACATCTCATTGTGGCTAACATTTCCATTGAATTATGATGAACATTTCCATTGCATTGTGACTAACATAGCATTGTGAGGAGCATTTCCCTACGTCGCATTCTAACGAACATTTACCAACATCACAATGTGATGACCATTTCCCAAGGTTGCATTGTGACAAACGTTTACCATCGTCACAATGTGACGACCATTTCCCTTTTGTTATCAATGTCCTTAGGAAAAATATAAATCATTGTCTAAAAAGTAAAACTGATTCCATACATCTCATTGTGACTAAGATTTCCAAATGTTGCACTCTCACAAACATTTCCCAATGTCACGATCTGATGAACATTTTCGAACGTTGCAATGTGACAAAAAAATTCTTGATGCCACATTCTAACACTCATTTTTTCACTTGTTGTGAACAACTCTCAATATAATTTTCCATTGTCATAAACATTTACGGTTGTCACAATGCAACAAACTATATATATCGTACATCAGGCATAGCCATTGTCATGGTAATCATCAATTGGAGTTAACTATCGTGATCATGAAGCATAGGCTATCACTTTGAACCACCATCATCATCATAGTGATGGTAATGATCATGGTCAATGTTTTCTATTTATGTAATAATGTATTATTAATGTACTTGTACTTTATTACTTCAATATATTTATTTTTTGTTTGTTAATTTGTGCGGGACCTGTTGGGTACGCGATTAACCTGTGGCTTGAGAAACCGCGACTCAGGGGCATCTAAGCCGTCAAAATCACCCGGGGATCGCACCCGGCCTGAGCCACACCAACCCTTAACATGGTTGGATTTTTTGTCCCCGCAAGTTTCGAACCGGTGACTTTAACATCACGGAGTGGCTTAACAACACACTCTGTCATCGACTGTCCTACACCTCGGGGACTATTACTTCAATATATTAATGTACTATTATAAAATAAATATTTTTGTATTGTTTTAATGCTTTATTAATGTATTAATTAACAATACTTTATTAATACTTTATGTATGTTTTATTACTTTATTGATGTATTATTTCATAATGTATAAATATTTTATTTATACATTAATTTATTAA
>JZKD02S0947122.1:130551-141612 GCA_000966675.3 Picea glauca | reverse complement strand
TAGTATTCGAAACCTGCGGGGACAAAAAATCCAACAATGTTAAGGGTTGGTGTGGCTCAGGCCGGGTGCGATCCCCGGGTGATTTTTATGGCTTAGATGCCCATGAGTCGCGATTTCTCAAACCACTGGTTAATCGCAGGTCCTGCACAAATTAACCAAAAAAAAAAAAAATACTACATCAATGATTTTAATACATTAATGCATGTATTAAATACATTAATGTATTAAATATTTTAATGTATTTAATAAATTGATGTAGTACTAATGCATTGATGTAGTATTAATGCATTAACGTATTTAATATATTAATCTTTTTAATGTATTTAATGCATTAATGTATTAATGCACTAATGTATGTAATGTATGTATTAATGCATTAATGTATTAATACATTAATACATTTAATTTATTAATGTAGTTAATGCATTAATGTATTCATGTAATAATGTATTAATCCATTAATGTATTTAATAGATTAATATATTTAATACATTAATGTATTTAATTTATTTAAAGTATTTATCTATTTAATGTATTTAATGTATTAATGCATTAAATACATTATTGTATTTAATACATTAATGTATTAATGCATTAAATACATTATTGTATTTAATACATTAATGTATTAATGTTATTTGAGGTATGCCCCTCGTCAACTAGCAACAACCACATTTATGTAAAAAGTGATTAATATACTCGATCGAAGCTATTTTCTACTTTTTTAACACACTACAACACATTTTCAAAAAATTCTGTTTACAAATTGTTCACTGGCACACAAATCTTCAATTACGAGTTACATAAATTTCGAGGTCCAAAGAGTAAGCATAAAATCCAACTTAATTTTCAGATGTAAAGTGTATCACTCTTGATAGAAAATCAACAAATGTAATAATACAACAACAAAGTTTATTTTTTTTATATTCATAGGATGGTTATGAATGTTTCTTTCAACTAATAATACGATGATTTCTTATTCAATTTCTGAATATCACTTTAGAAATTATTATTATAGTTAATCAATTTAAGTACATAAGCCGTGAGTAACTCAAGTAAATCAACATTATAATTATTAATCAACTTAATGCATTGCTTGCGCAGTCCCAAAGACACTTATACGATCATTTCTTATTCCATTTCTGAATATCACTTTAGAAATTATTATTATAGTTAATCAATTTAAGTACATAAGCCGTGAGTAACTCAAGTAAATCAACATTATAATTATTAATCAACTTAATGCATTGCTTGCGCAGTCCCAAAGTCACGTATACGATTATTTCTTATTCAATTTCTGAATATCACTTTAGAAATTATTATTATAGTTAATCAATTTAAATACATAAGCCGTGAGTAACTCAAGTAAATCAACATTATAATTATAAATCAACTTAATGCATTGCTTGCGCAGTCCCAAAGTCACTTATAGAAATTCTTGAATATTCTATTTATAACTTCACGAAATTATCTATATTCTCAAAAGTATAAAAATTCTTACAATAAAATCCATGGAAAATCAAATAATTCAATCTTCTATATGACAATGCCTCCTAAAAATATTATTTTAAAGATCAACTATCTAAGATCAGAAACAAATTAGTTGAAATGGACACATGGATGATTAGAATGCCATCCAAAGGAACATTTCTATGCTAATTTTTTTTTTTTAAACTTGAAAAGCTTTCTTTGAAGATGGCCCTATGGATTGAATTGACACAATTTAAGGATGATGAATCATGGCGGTTTTAATAACGAACTAATAGAATAGTTTATTTTACTTCTTTTAAAGCGATGTTCCTTACTCTACTAAGTATGAACATCTGGTGTACGAGCACTAGAGTATTGTAAATAAAGGATTAAGGACTTATGTCATCAAGTTAAGAGTTCACCATTAATACTTACTCAGAGTCCTCACTTCTGTATGCTTGACGTTTGTAGGGTTGACAGCCACCCAAAGAGGTGAAATTACACATGCAACATTAATGTAGAAAGAAATCTACAAACTCCGGAAATTATTCAAATTTAATCGCCTTATTAATAATCCTCATAGACCCGAGTCTCATGCGCAGAATCAGGTTGGAAAGAAAGGTTGCATATCCCTAGATTCATTATTTCCAATAATGGATAAGCGAGGCGTTTGTATCGGCCTGAGAGCGTGGATGTTCCATGTACGTCTGTATCATTATGAAAGAGATATTGGTATCAATCTATTGTAGTTCTAAGGTTTAATAATGAATTCTCCCTTCGCTACTAGAAGCTAATTCAAGCAACACTAATGTTTCTTGTTTCAGTATTTTTACAGTCCGACCTCTATTGTCAAGCATGGGGGCTTCTCGTTAGACCGGGTCGTACCAAAATCTTCCTGTTGGTCCAATAGTTCCATCACTATATCGATGGATTTTTACTATCATCTCTCCAATGATTATTATATATATAAATATTGTTTAAACTTAAGGGAGATGATCACTAGTCAAGGTTTTCTAGACAAGTTCCAAAACAAATCCGCGCTAATCTTCATTTTTTTATTACAATGGCCCATAGTCTCAGGGAGATTAATTCTGGATAAAATTGCAAGCAGTCATTTTATTTTCGTGCACCCTCTCATCCGATTTTCTAAAAAAAAAACAAGGGTCGATTCCACAGTCGAAGTCCACTGGGATAACATTACACTCAAAATTTTATTGGAAACACAGACTACACCATACACGGAAGGAAAAGGTTGATTTTGCATTCAACAAAAAGACAACCAACATACAACGAAAATGCAAATAATAACTCCAATGTGAGAGTAGATCTGTAGGTTATCTTGCATAGTAATATATATAGCGCAGATGTTAACTTAACCGCCACGGTGGATTGGTAGGTTAAACTTGCAGAGTAGTTTCGAGCCAGGGTTACACGCAGGAACTTGCTGATTGTTATTCTGGCGAACGCTAAGATATAAAACCTCTACTGGATTATTCTGATTTAATAATGTAATCGGTGAAGGTTCCAGTTAGTATATTCTGTGCATCAAACAAGACACTCTGCATCAAACAAGAGATTGTATCATGTAGGAATGGGTCTCTAACGGGCAAGTCCCTTTTTTTTGGTCTGTTTCAGATATTTTAATCTCTCTGGGTTACGTGTAGAGTTGTTACAGGAATAAACAAATTTGTAAACATCATATTTTGTTTTGGAAATTGCTATTGTGGTTCTAACTTTAAGTTTTTAAGAAACATAGAATTCTAATTTTATAGAATTTCGTCAACATTAGTCGTTGTTTAATCACTCTAAATTTTATAATGATCGTGTAGAGTTGTTACATGAATAAACAAACTTTTAAACATCATATTTTGTTTTGGAAATTGCTATAGCGGTTCTAACTTTAAGTTTTTAAGAAACATAGAATTCTAATTTTATAGAATTTCGTCAACAATCACGATCATTATAAAATTTAGAGTGATTAAACAACGACTAATGAAATCATTATTCACACACTTAGTACATGGAAATAGTTATAATAACACTGATCATAATTTAGTACAGAAATTTATATTTAAATAACCAATATTAAATATCGTGACAGGATGAACTAGTAATTGAGAATGTTCTTCAATTTGAAGGCTTGCGCTACGTTATTCTTGCTTCTATATGCTAATCCAAAGACTTCACCTCTTCTTCTCCCTTAGCCTCTTGAGCCGAAAAGTGGTCTGACACAGAGTTTCAGATTAGAAAACTATCTCAAGCGTGTCTTTTCAAGGAAAGAATTTCATCTCTTGCACAAGTTTGCAACCCAACTCACACAAGTAAGCTTAGTCAATATAACTTTAACAACATTTCATTTATCGAGCAATAGAGTACTTCCCATTCTTTCTTTCCTTTTTTTTTATAAATTTTTTTGGTTTGACATTTGTTTCTCATGCAATATTAGTTAATTTCTAATAATTAAATTAAATATTATTCAACCCCAACATGTGTCACACTTTCCCCAAGTTTCACATGTTAAATCCTTTTTAATTTAAAGAATTAAGCATTTTTCCCCACACTCCTCAATTAGTTCCTATATTTTCTCCTAGTTGTCCCTTAGTTCTCCAATTTCTCTTTTACTGTGTCCCATAACTAATTTACAGTTGGAGTTTAATTAGGACTATTCTCTTAGTTAGGATTTAGAGGTTAATTATCTTAAAATACATCTCTATGTTGACAACTCATTCTCTCATGAACATATTTTCTTTTAATTAAAAATTCATTTTTATTTATTTTATTCACACATTGTTCACATGTCTAGATTTTTATTTCTATTCTCCTTTTACTAAAGTTTATTTAGTGTAACGCCCTTAACCCATTTTATAAAAATGTTTAGTCAAAACATCTAGACTTAAACTTTTGGTTATGTTTTTTGGTTTATAACTAATCAATAATTCATATTATTTTCTTTAACAAAGTCTAAGTATTTATTTTATTTTCTAAGGTCTTCTAGATTTTTATTGACTCATAATTTATTCATGCGACGTGCCCTTCAATACACACCTTGGTGCTCCAAGGGTGCCACTCCTCATTCACTACTTTGGAAGTTGTCTCACACTTGGAGTCAATACTCCACTTGCCAAACTTGTGTGAGAGTAAGGGCTTATTGAGGAATAAGGAATATTCTTTATTGGGTGCCCCTCATAAATCCTCATGAGCGAATGTCTCAGTCTGATCTCACGACATCGTGAACCTCTCAAGAACAAGGTAGTTGTTAACCTCCAGTTTCAGGTCACGGCATGATTGCTAGTAGGCTATGACAGAGATGTTTCTACATATCTCCCCCATCCATCTGATATATGTGCATGACCCCTCTACTCCACATGTGAGTCGGATTAGCAAGCATCACCATGCATGTATCCACTGACAAAGATAATATCAATAACTCATATACATGAAATCCATAACTGAAATCATCATATAACACATGGATAATAAATCAAGTACTCATAACCAAAGTCAATAGTCTACTGCCTCAATCAATCTGTAGTCCAAGGAAGTTTGTCGATACCATAAGCATCTTCATCATGCCATGACTCTTGCATACTCAGGAAACCTCACCATAATACATGTTAATGTTATACATCAATATAAATAACATATCAATTTCAATACTCAATCATAACATAAAAATATAAATCGAACTGATAATCATAATATACCATGTTTTAAACCAGATCACTTACTCGCAAGTATCCTCAAAGAATAAGTCAATGTATGAATGTGGTAAGTGGAAATGGATGTTACATACACCCCCTCTTTTTTTTAAACTTCGTCCTGAAATTTGTACAATCTAACAGTGAAAGCAATAAATAAAGCTAATACTAATCTATATATCAAACTATCAAAATAAATAAGGAAACTGATGATGCATCTAACATGAACCCTCCCAAGTAGCAGAATCTGGACTATAACTGTCCCACAGGACCTTGACCTAATCGACTATACGACATCGTAGTTGTCGAGTGCGATGGTCCAATATGTAGATTGGATCTGCTATGAGAGCACCCTTGTCTGATACCTGCAACGAACTCAAGTCAATAACATGCGATGGATCTTAAATATAATGACATAAAACTGAAACAAGAAACACATCATGCATACGCCTCAAACAATCAGGTGAGGCTAGTTAGTACGCCATGGGTCACTTATTTTCTACAACTTTGAAAGGTCCCATAAACCCTGGAGAGAGTTTACCACCATTTCCAAACTTGTTCGAACTCTTATGCAGCTTCACTCGCAAAATTACTTTATCACCAACCTTACAACTGTGGTCTATACGATGTATATTTGCATAACTCTTTTGTCAGTCTTGCACTTGTTTAATACTTTTCCTTATGAATTACATCTGATCTTCCATTTCTTGTATCACTTTTGGTCCCACCACAACCCTATATTCTAATTGATCTCAACTCAAAGGTGTCCTACATGGTTGTCCATATAGAAACTCAAAAGGTCATCTTTATATTAATCTGATAACAATTGTTGTACACAAATTTTACCAATGGTAAAAATTCTTCCCATCGTTTATGTTGATCCATCACATACATTCGAAGCATATCCTCTAGAATTTGATTCGTTCTTTTAGTTTTTCCATCTATTTTTGGGTGATATGTTGTGCTAAAATTCTATTGAGTTCCCAAACCCTCATGGAAACTAGTCCAAAAATGTCAAGTGAATACCGATCCTCTATCATATATTATCGTCCTTGGTACACCATGCAATCTTACAATTTCGTTATTTTTTTTTTATCTATGTATGATGCTTGATATGTCATACAAAATGGAATAAAATGTGCAATTTTCGTTAAAGTGTCAAGGAATACAAAAATAGAATCATGTCTCATTTCCACTAGTGAAAATCCAACAACAAAATCCATCGATATAACTTCCCATTTTGATTCAATAATCACATGTGGATGTAATAATCCCGCTAGATGTCTATGTTCATCCTTCACTTGTTGACATTCTAGACATATCACCACATAGTTAACTATATCGGTTTTTATTCATTTCCAAAAGAATAAATGTTTAATTTATGCCTTCATCTTCATAACTCCAAGATGAGCCATATACATTGCTTGATGAGATTAGTTTAAAATTAACTTTCTCAATTCGTCATTTGGTGGTACATGAAAATTTTCATTATACCCTAGTAGCCCATCACTATCTAAATAATATCCCTCATATCTAGGTATCAACATGGTATCTTGTCCAATATTAGATTTTACTTCTTTGTACCATTCACCATCAACCTGTAAGGCTAGTATCTTTTCTCAAAAATTCGTCTTTAGGGGTATTACTAAGAAAATGTGTGGTATCCGACTTAACGCATATGATGCTCTATTAATTTTTCATTTAATATATGTGATTTGAAAATCATACCCACTTAAAGTTCTGACCAATGTCTTTGTCGAGCATTCAAGTCACCTTGAGTAAAAACGTGTTGAAATACATTGTGATCAAATTTTAGCTCAAACTTTCGTCTAATAAGATAATATCTCCAAACTCGCAAGGCATAAAGGATCACTAATAATTCTGAATTGTGTGTTGCGTAATTCTCTTCATTCCTTCTTAGTTTCCTTCAAATATATGTGATAACTCGAGATTCTTGCATTAGTACTCCACCCAGCCCTTCCTTGCATGTGTCAGTGCATACCAAGAATTCATTTTCCATATCAATAACCTTCAATATTGGTGATGTTGTGAATAACTCTTTAAGCTTCTGGAATGCTTCAACGCATTTTTCTAACCATACAAATTTCTCGTTCTTCTTTTGTAATTTCATAATTGGATTCACTATTTTTGAAAATCCTTCAACGAAACATCAGTAATAACCTTCTAATCCCATAAAATTATGTACGTCTTTCATATTCGTTGGTCCTGGTCAATCCATAATAGCCTCTTTCTTCATTGGATCCACAACAATTCCTTCTCCAAAAATGGTGTGTCCCAAATAGTGAATCTTCATCTGATAAAATGAACATTTTGACACCCTTCTATACAACATGTTTTCGCTTAAACATTGTAAGACTAACCTCAGATGTTCTTCATGCTCTTCTTTTTTCCGAGAGTAAATCAATATATCATCAATAAATACATGTACAAACTTTTCCAAGTATTCGTGGAATACTACATTCATTAAACTCATGAAAACACCAGGGGAATTTACCAATCCTAACAGTAATACAATAAATTCATAATGTTTGAATCTTGTCTTAAACATTGTTTTAAGAATGTCTTCCTCTTTGATTTGTAATTGGTGATACCCCAATCTCAAATCAATCTTTGCAAACATTGTCACTCCCTTCATTTGATCAAATAAGTAATCAATTATTGGTAACAGACACTGATTATTGATCATGGACTTGTTTAATTGATGATAGTGAATGTAAAGCCTCCATGATATTTCCTTATTTCTTACAAAAATTACTAGCGCACCCCACAGTGATACTCTTAGACGTATAAGTCCCAAATCCAACAACTCCTTCAATTGAATATATAACTCTTTCAATTCATGTGTCGGCATCCGATATGGATTTCTAGAAATTGGTTTAGTACCATGTTTTAGATCTATAGTAAATTAAAATTCTTTGTTTGGCAGTAAACCTAATAGTTCTTCAGGAAAAACATCGGCAAACTCTAATACTATTGGAAATTCTTCCAATCTTTTTGCGTCACCTTTTTCATCAAGTGGTAATATGTAGTACAACTTACATCCCTCGCACATAATTTTCTGTAATTGTAGGGAATAAATAAATCTTAGTGATACTCACTTTCTTCCTACAATTACTTTACTTTGTCACAAACCATCTGTAATACCCCAAGGCCGAGCCCCTGTTAAGTTGTAATTTTGTTTATAGGCTAGTGAGCCGAGTGGTTATAAGCTGAGAGACTTATGTGTTTATTAGGTTGGTGAGCCATATGCCAAGCATAATGAGCCCAAATTTGTATATGTAAATATGAATATCATTAATAAAAATATAAACATCATTGTGTGCAGACCAACCACAAAGAAAGAGTGATGGGGGACTAATATTACACAAGGTGGGTAAGGGAAAGGGAACTAAAAGGTTGGAAAGAGGGGCTAATATTAGGGGCTTAAGTCCTTGAGAATAATAATTTATTATTATTCCAAAGCTCTGTAAAATAAAATAAAAATTATCCTAAGTCCTGGGAGAGACAACATGTGCAAAAGGAAACACATGCATCTCTAGGAACACAATTGTCGACCTGGGCGCATGTAGTTAAAGCTGCAAAAGTTAGCCATGTTGGGGGTTCTCTCCTTCATTTTCTCATCCTCTTCCTGAGTTCGCTGGGATCTGGGTCATCTGAACCATTTTCCTCTACGTATGCATCTTCATACCCGTAGACAGTGAAGGAAACCCTCACGGGAAGTTTGTTTGTGCTACCATTTTCCCATCCTCTATATGAACCAGAAACCTCCATAATCAACCTCGGCATACCCTCACACATCTCTGAAACCCATAATCTCTGCATTGTCCTGTGTCTTCTATGGAACCTGATGCACCTGGGTAGTTGCCTGAGCATGTTGAGTCTTAGCATCTGACTGTTACTGTTTTGGGTGTCCATAACCATTTTCTAGTTGGTTGTTGTGGCCACACAACTCTTGTACTCATTGTCTCTTGTTTTCGTTGTATGTTCCCTACTGAGCCTTGTTGTTTCCCTCATTGTGTAGGAATTGAGTCAAAAGTGGCTAAAGAAGTAGGTTGTCATGCCCGTGGTGGAAGAGTCGGGTTGATAGACCTGTGAGAATCTCTCTCCAGGTGAGAGAGTTTGTTGGTAAGTGATTTTCTCCTAGAGAGAGTCCAACATCATCTACGGAGCTCTAAGAATTCCTGATTTGGCTTGTTGCCGAGACCCTGAGAGGGAGGTGAAGCAGTCGAGAGACTTATGTGTTTATTAGGCTAGTGAGCCATATGCCAAGGCTAATGAGCCTGAATTTGTATATGTAAATATGCAGATCATTAATAAAAATATAAACATCATTGTGTGTAGACCGACCACAAAGAAAGAGTGATGGGGGACTAATCTTCCACAAGGTGGGTAAGGGAAAGGGAACTAAAAGGTTGGAAAGAGGGGCTAAGATTAAGGGCTTAAGTCCTTCAGAATAATAATTTATTATTATTCCAAAGCTCTGTAAAATAAATAAATAAATTATCCTAAGTCCTCAGAGAGGCAACATGTGCAAAAGGAAACGCATGCATCTCTAGGAAGACAAGTGTCGACATGGGCGCATGCAGTTAAAGCTGCAAAAGTCAGCCATGTTGGGGGTTCACTCCTACATTTTTTCATCCTTCGCCTGATTTTGTTGGGATCTGGGTCATCTAAACCATTTTACTCTGCGTCTGCATCTTCATACCCGCAGAGAGTGAAGGAAACCCTCACGGGAAGGTTTTCCATGCTACCATTTTTCCATCCTCGATCTGAACCAAAAACCTCCATAATCGAGCTCGACATACCCTCACACATCTCTGAAACCCATAATCCGTGCGTCGTCCTGTGTCTTCTGTGGAACCTAATGCACCTGGGTAGTTTCCTGAGCGTGTTGAGTCTTAGCGTCTGAATGTTACTGTTTTGGGTGTCCATACCCATTTTCCAGTTGGTTTTTGTGGCCACACAACTCTTGGACTGAGTGTCTCTTGTTGTCGTCGTATGTTCCCTACTGATCCTTGTTGTTTCCCTCATTATGTAGGAATTGATTCAAAAGTGGCTGAAGAAGAAGGTTGCCAGGCCCGTGGTGGAAGAGGCAGGTTGTCAGACCTGTGAGAAGCTCTCTCTAGGTGAGAGAGTTTGTTGGTAAGTGGTTTTCTCCTAGAGAGAGTCCAGCATCATCTACGGAGCTCTAGGAACTCTTGATCTGGCTTGTTGTCGAGACCCTGAGAGGGAGGTGAAGTAGTCGAGGGAATGGCTGACAGTGAATGTGTATACTCCTGGGTGGAAAAGCATGTGGTAAATGAGAGTCCATGAGTAGTAGGCGTAATAATTCTTCTCAAGAGAATCCTTCTGGTTGCACTACGTAGTTTTCCTGTAACCTCGACCTAGTATAGGATTCCCTTGCCATGGGTGGAGCTTAGTCCCAAATTGAGGGTGACCCACTACTGAGCGTAATGAGCAGTGTGGTCTACAGATGGGAGGTTCGTGGAAGGTCTACATGTATTTGGTTGTGTTACTCTAGTTGAAAACATAAGTATTATTAATGTGCTTAATTTTTATGTTATGCATGTCTATGATGCTAAAATGTTATTGTAATATACTAGATATAAAATGTATGAAAAACAGAAATAAAATGCTAGTAATGGAAGAATAACAACAATACAACCAAAACATTCACCACAATAACAATGAAATGATATAAGAATAACAACAGAAATAAAACTTTGAATCTGAAAGCAATGTTCATGGGCCTCTTCAAGGGGGAAACCTCCAGTTGAGCAGAGCTCTATTACAATAATATCCAATCTAGGGTTCTCATACCCTCGACTCCTATTTATACTAAAAAGAAGCATCTAGAGGAAGATCCTTCTAG
>JZKD02S0947122.1:102392-123625 GCA_000966675.3 Picea glauca | reverse complement strand
ACTAAAAAGAAGCATCTAGAGGAAGATCCTTCTAGAAGCGGAAGCTTCTATTAGGTCTTCTTACATCCGCCTTATTCTATTTTATTGAAAGGACTTATTAATATTGACCTTTATTTCATTTGAATATATTTTTCTACCTATGTGTGGGTTAGGACCCTAACAATTATCATGTATTTTATTGTGTATATGAATTATTGTCTATTACATTTGAATCTGTAAGGTAGTAGTAACTTTGTGTTATGTGTTTTATTTCGATTAAAATGTATGTTAGATATATATATGTATGTATGTATGTATTTCCGCGTGGTAGAATTGTCTGACCTGTTGGTGGCCGGGGATGCTAAAAATTGGTATTGGAGGCAAGGTTTCAACATTGAACCTGGATGGGCTAGAGAAGTGGTCTTTGGACCCAAGGTTTCAAGTGGAAATTGTGTTTGGAGGAACTAATTTTGAACCTTAGAATATTCCTGAGTGAAAAGGGGTTACTTGGTTGTGTTACGAGGTTCAGGAGGTATAGTGATATCATAAAACCACAACATGAATGGTATTTGTCTGGAAAGAGAGATATCACAACACTCGAGGTGTTGAAGTCGTAGGATCTGTTCAGAAGGAAAGGAAATTCTTTACGATGGTCATATCTGGAGAAGGTGCAGGAGGGTTATCATGGAAGCCTTTCAGAGTTTGGCAATCGAGAGAAGTAGGGTTTACTGAGGCACAAAATTCCGAAGTCCAAATCTCCGAGTTCCCAAAAGAGGTCTACACCATAGATATGAGGGGAGAGCTTGACCATTAGATCTTGATAAATTGCACACAAGTTAGTCGCAAGAACCCTTCGAAATTCGAAAAATCAAAAGATTGGAAGTGAAGAGAGGTGAACACTTCCAAAGAAAGGAATCGTGAAGTGCATCTCGATCGTTGGATGTTGGGTAGACGTGGACCGTTGATCCACCCTACTCCGTGAGTTCGTTAATTTGG
The DNA here is from genome assembly GCA_000966675.3 of Picea glauca. Classification (NCBI taxonomy): domain Eukaryota; kingdom Viridiplantae; phylum Streptophyta; class Pinopsida; order Pinales; family Pinaceae; genus Picea; species Picea glauca. Next base: position 122,650 of record JZKD02S0947122.1, on the reverse strand, counting down.
AACTCCAAGAATCTGTTGTGATGTATTATGAAGAATTCAGAACCCAAAGTCCTAATTAAGAACCTATTGATATATCGCTTGGTCACACCCTGTGGTCGTAGGGTTGGGGCTAAGAGAAAAGGGATGAGGCCTGAAATTGTTATAGAGCCGAGCAGAGCTCGAAAAATTCATGAAATATGAATGTTTCTTAAAACATATTCGGTTTATGAATGTTGTGGGATTTTTTAAGGAATGATGGCCTAACAAATTCTAGTTGACTGCGCGTTTTGTTTGCAAAGTTCAGCGAGTGTCAGAAACAAATCGAATTTTCACAGAGCGTTTAGGAGACACTCACAAAGATAATAGAAAATATTTTTTTCTTGCATATAGTGTGTTTATGTATTTGTGTTCATTACTATGTTTTTATATGTTGTTCATGGTTTGAATGCGTAAAATGGTGACGTATTGAAAAAGTTTCAATTGTTTCTTGGTGAAGTATTGAAAAAGTTTCAATTGTTTCTCTTATTTGACTTTTTGAGTACAAGGAGTGCACATTTTCCGCAAGGAGTGCCTTGATAAAGATAAGTTAACCTCAGAGAAGCTCAGGAGAGATACCATTGAACCTTCATCAACAGAAGTGAAAGGAGTGCACAGGAAGAACTCTATGTTGAGCTTGGAGAGAGATAGAGTCACTCAAAAATCTGTAGGGCTCTCCCAGGCGAGCATCGAGCAAGTGAAAGTTTGCAAAGAGAGAACTCTTTGTCGAGTTCAGGGAGAAAAGTATGAAAGGAAGACACTCACAGAACTATTGAACACTCTGTAGAAAACGCTCAACAAGGTGTGCTTTGAGAAGAAGGTTTCCAGGACAACACAAAGTTTTCCTTTGAAATGAAACATAAGGGTCGAGACCCTTAGGAGACTGAGTAATTAGAAAATCTCAGAAGAGATAACACAAAGAGTGCATGGGAGACGAACTCATTCTATGTCCTAAGGATTAGAAGAGATAATTCTTACAAGAGCGAAGTCGAGATCCAAGAGGTGGACTCGAAGGAGAAAGGTCAAAGGATGAAGCCTTTGAACACTGAAAAAATATTCCAAGGAGGAAGAAGTCAAAATCTTAGGAGGAGGAGAAACAAAAGACATTAGATCAGTTGTGGGGAGGATCCTGGACCATTAGATCAGTGTCCAATAAAACAAAGGAATCACTTCGAGAGTTTAGTTTGAGATTTGAAATCATCAAAGCCTGAATAGCTGAAGCAACTGGTAACCATTGATTTGGGTTGGACAGATGTCACTAGATCACGAACTTCACTGAATCGTACTCTGGGGTTTTTGTGAATTTTTGTTTCACAATGTCTCGAAGAACCAAAGCCTGAAACATCTAAGGGTCATTGATCCGAAGGAAGGAACGTTGATCGTTGATCTACAAGGAAACACATGGAGGATGAAGACTCACTCCATTGGAAAGTCGTTGATCTGAAAGTGGACATGTGGTTCTAGATCTGGAACTATGGGTACAAATCACTCTAGACAAAACCATAGGGTGAAAGCATCGAAGTCCCAAAGGAGATATTGATCGTTGATCGAGGAGGAGGTCGAAGGACTGTTGATTTGGTCTTGGTCAAAAAGAGATGAAGTCTCGAAGAGAATTAGAGTCACTGATTTGGAGAGGATGCATGGCAGAAGATCTGTCACTCCGGGGAAATTCACTCCAGATATTTGTGTGTGTGGAGACGTGAGAACTCCCGAAGGATGGAGAGATAGAGTTCATAAGAACCGTCTGATTGTTGAGGATGGATTTCATTAGATATTCCACTCAGGAAGATTGTCATACAGTAAAAAATTGATAGTTGAGAGTTGAAACTCTTGAGGGCTGAAGAGCCAAAATCAACCATAGCCATTGATTTGGAAGGGAGCCACGTTTCGACAGATTGTGTAGATATAGGATCACATGTGGAAGGAGGAAAGAAGGTAGAAAAGGGGAGATATATATTAGTCATTGATCACGGATCATCGTCAAGGGATTGAAGATCGACGGACAAGCTTGATTGTGGGGCCATAACTTGCTTAGATGTTAAAAATCTAAGAGCGGGCCAAAATTTATACCACGGTTTTAACAAAGTGATGCATGGAATATGGAGATGAATTGTGGGGAGAAAAATGAGTTGGCCTAAAACCACTCTTGCCCATGCTTTCAATCATAGTTTTCCATAAGGTCATAGCCCAGGTTCATATGAAGGAAAGGGCTAGTTGAAGGGGGCTAGTACTTGAAACTTGGAGTTTTGGAAGCGTGAAGGAATAGCCCACGGGTTTTTCAGGACCTGCACACAGAAGAAAAGGGGACATGTACAAGACTAATAGGGGTCTAGCAAAAGCCCGAAGAGTCAATATGACTCAGCATTTGGAAATATCCTTTGACCGGGAGGTCAACAGACCCTGTTGAGGTGGGGGCACTTCATCGAAAGTTCTCAGGGAATAAAAAGTCATGTGCGGTGACTACAATGGGAGAACAAGAAGATCTAGGAATTCGGGAAGAATTGTAGACTTCTGGGATCAACAACAAAAAATTTTTTAGGGAGAAAGAAGTTGTTGCAATTTCTATGGAAGCAAGTATGTTACGTCTTGTTGGGTCACCCAGAGGAAAGAATGCTTGCATGTTTTCAAGTTTTGTTGGTGATGTTGTTGCATATGGAGGGAAGAAACAGAGAGTTGTAGTATTGGTTATAAGTTTGATAAAAGAAGCATGAAAGCTTCTACTGTCATTAGACATTCATGTAGTATAAAATTTATTAGTGGTAGTCATGCAAGTATGAGTTTTTATTACTCTTTTTTCATAATTGTTGAAAGGAAATTTAGGTAAGAATTTCCTCAGCCAGAGTTATTTTATAAAATCACGTGATTATATTATTGAATTCATACCACTGGATGTGGTAAAGGATGGAGGCCTGTATTAATTCAATTTTTTTTAGCTTCTGAATGCACACACTGACATAGTAGAATGTCATGTTAATTTGGTTATGGGATAATAACCAAAGAATTAAAAGATAATAACTTGTTATAGGAATGAATGTCAGTAAGCTAGTCATGTATGAGACTAGGACATGGTTGGATATGGCAAGGTATGGATATGGAAAGGTTATGATCCACACAGGTACTAAAAGATTCCTACCTTTAAATAAAACTTAGACTGCAACCTTTTTTCTCACACTAATGAACACCACAAAATTATATTCTTGGTGTAGTGTTCGGGTCAAAAAGGAAGGCATCCAATTAATTGGGAAGACAATGGGAAGTGTGTGGAGAATGTGTGAACACATTGGCCTGAATTCCAACTAATGTATGGTGAGATACATGATTGAGATAAAGAGCATTATGTAATTCAATGCAAGGTGCACTGAATAAGTATGCATTGAGAATTACACTCAAGCATTGTAAGTGATAGAATTGTATACTAAATTCAATGCTTGAATATGTTTTTTAAGTACATGCATATATATTATTGCATGGAAATAATTGTTAGTAACAACTGAAATGTTGTTAACTCATGAAGTTGAGGACACTTCAGGGAGGTGTTAGACATTGCAATAGGAAAGTGCAAGTCAAGTAGTCACATGAGCATTGACTACAATAAATTTTCTTCTTCAGAAAAAGAAGTAATGAAATTACAGATATTACTGTGAACATGCATATGCATAGAATGACGAGTCGTTCTAGTTTATTAAATTGTTGGGTAATTGTGACTGAATTGCTAGGTGCAAGAAATTCTAAGATCATTGCATAAGATTTTGTACATATTGCAATTGAATATGATGTATGACAAATAATGACAATTTGTTGGCTATATGCAAGATGAAGCATTACAGGAAAAATGGTATGCAGTTTGGTGCATGTGGAAAAACACAAGGATGGTTGCATTCATAATATGGAAACAACCAAGAAGAATTATGAAATAGAATTTCATGTTTTGGGGAAAAGATGAATTCCCTTTGAACTAAGTTTGAGTTTCTAAATAAATTCTTTTATGTTTTCTCATGATAACTCCATGTGGGTGATGTAGATGAGTTGATGTTGATTAAAGTTGGAATGTTGACTACAAAGAGTATCTCCTGGAAGATGTTGATTGTAGACAACAGATATTACCCTCTGGATCCCCAGTGGATCTGATTGTGTGTACACTTCTCTTTGGGTTTCCTTGGAGAACGTTGGAGCCCTGGAGGGAGAAGTGTGGGCATAAGTTCCCCGGTATGAGGCCTAGAGGGTACCTGGAGACCTTTGAGGGAATTTGGAACTCCGGGAGCCACGGTGCTATGAGACTTCCTGAGCCAACCTATTATTGAAGCCCAAGGAAAGGGAGGTGTAGCAGTCGATGGACTATGTGATAGTGAAGGTGTACACTCCTAGGATGGGACATGCATGTGGGGAAGGAAAGACCATTGGTTGGAGTGCTGCTGAGGTTTGGTACCTTGGTCTAGACCATGTTGATGTGGAAGGCCTTCTCAATCAAAATATAATTATCCATTATCTATTTATTGTATGTTGTGTATCTTGTATACAGGTTATAATGTATTTAGAATTGTTTGTATATACACATATATACATTGCATATATGATTGCATTACTTGCATCCATGATTGCACATAATGTGTTTCATGTTTCATTGCCTAAGAAATATATACTTGATGCTAATCATGTCATTGATTGAAATGTGATTCAGGTGGAGCAAGAAGGTGTCTTGCTAGTGCATCATGTACGCATATTGGACCGGAAGAGAAAACAACTCCAAAATCGAGCCATAGGGCTTGTAAAGGTCCAATGGACTTGGTACGATCCTAAGGACACAACATGGGAGCATGAATATGCTATGCGGGAAAAGTACCCGCATATTTTTGAAGATTTTGAAAATCTTGTTGATGTTGTGTAAAGAGTTGCAATGAGGACAATGCAAAAATAAGGGGAGGGGATTGTAATAACCCAAGGCGGAGCCCCTACTAAATTGTAATTTTGTTTATAGGATGGTGAGTCGAGTGGTTATAATATGAGATACTTATGTGTTTATTAGGCTGGTGAGCCATATGCCAAGGCCAATGAGCCTGACTTTGTATATGTAAATATGCATATCATTATTAAAAATATAAACATCGTTGCGTGGAGACCGACCACGAAGAAAGAGTGATGGGGGACTAAGATTCCACAATGTGGGTAAGGGAAAGGGGGATGAAATTTTGGAAAGAGGGGATAATATTAGGGGCTTAAGTCCTTGAGAATAATAATTTATTATTATTCCAAAGATGTGTAAAAGACATGTTTTTGTCCTAAGTCCTGGGAGAGGCAACGTGTGCAAAAGGAAACACATGCAACTCCAGGAAGACAATTGTCAACCTGGGAACATGTATTTAAAGCCACAAAAGTCAGTTGTGTTGGGGGTTCACTCCTACATTCTGTCATCCTACGCCTGAGTTCGCTGGGATCTGTGGTATTTGAATCGTTTGCCTCTGTGTCTGCATCTGCATACCCACGCACAATGAAGGAAACCCGCATGAGAAGGTTGTTTGTGTTGTCATTTTCCCATCCTCCGTCCGAACCAGAAACATCCATCATTGACCCTGACATACCCTCACGCATCTCTGAAAACCATAATCCATGGGACGTCCTGTGTCTTCTGTGGAACCCGACACACCTGGGTAGTCGCCTGAGCATGTTGATTCGTAGCATATGACTGTTACTGTTTTGGGTGTCCATACCTATTTTCCAGTTGGTTGTTGTGGCCACATAGCTCTTGGACTAAGTTTGGCTTGCTGCCATCGTATGTTCCCTATTGGTCCTTCTTGTTTTCCTCACTACATTGGAATTGAGTCGAAAGTGGCTGAAGAAGCAGGTTGTCATGCCCGTGGTGGAAGAGGCGGGATTTCAGACCTATGAGCATCTCTCTCCAAGTGAGAGAGTTTGTTGGGAAGTGGTTTTCTCCCAGAGAGAGTCCAACACCATCTATGGACCTCTGAGAATTCCTAATCTGGCCTGTTGTCGAGACCCTGAGAGGGAGGTGAAGCAGTCGATGGACTGGGTGAAAGTGAAGGTGTATACTTTCGGGTGGAACATGCATGTGGGGAATGAGAGTTTGTGAGTAGATGGCATAAGAAGGCTCCTTGGGAAATCCTTTAGGTTCCATTGTGAAGTTTTCCTATAACCTCAGCCTAGTCTAGGATTCCCTTTCTCTGGGTGGAACTTAGTCCCATCTTGGAGGTGACCCACTACTGAGCGTGATGAGCAACATGGTCTATGGCTGGAGGTTCATGGAAGGTATGCATGGAGTTAGTGGTTTTATTCCAGTTGAAAATATAAGTATTATTAATGTGCTTAATTTTTATGTTATTCATGTCTATGATGCTCGAATGTTATCATGTATTCTGTTGCGTATATGAATTATTGTCTATTACATTTGAATCTGTATGGTAGCAGTAACTTTGTGTTATGTGTTTTATTTCGATTAAAATGCATGTTAGATATATGTATGTATGTATGTATGTATTTCAGTGTGGTAGAATTGCCCAGCCTATTGGTGGTTGGGGATGTTACACCATCAATCAAACATAATTTCTTAGTCTTACAGTTAAGTATCGTAGCATGTGATTCTAGCCAATCCATTACAATCATAATTTCGTAGGATCCCAATATTGTGACATAAAGATTTATATTTATGATGAAATTACCCAAGTTAATGTTACAATCCTTAACCTTTCCTCCAACTTTTTTCTTGGCACCAGATGCCATTTCTACATATCTAAAATCATCTTGTTTGACTTCCTTCACCTTAATTATTTTAATAAAAACACTAGATATAAAAATTTCAGTAGGTCCTGGATCTATCAAAATACTAAACTTCTATTCTTCTATCATACCTGAAGTCTCGAACACTGTAGATTGATGCTCAGCCTGACAGTTATTCACCATTGCATGAATCATATGGGGCTTGCCCAAATATCACACTATCGTCTCTTTTGATGATCTAAGAACTCTTTCCTTCTCAATAGGACAATATCTCTCATAATGTGGCTCTCCACAAGTCCAACATCATTTTTTAGGGTCAGTGCTCCTAGTTCCAGAGGAAAAATCTGTTGGTCTAGGGTTTTGATGCCTTGATCTATTGTGTGGTATAGATATATACTATTGTTGTTTTTTATGATGAAATGACTACTAATGTGGTGGTTCTCTATACAGATTCCTCTAATTGGTAGTCGTTCTACGTGCTGTAGAAAAAATAGGTCATCTGTGTGTATCATGGTGCCCATAATTCTTTCTAACATGTGTCTATTGATGCGACGCTCTATGTGATGTTTGTCATGTCTTCCTAGAAGGATTCCTATTCTGACCTCCACTGTTCAATTCTTCCTTAGTGATAAAATATTTCTATACTGCATCGTACAAATTCTGGGGCATCATGATTCTTGTAACATCTCACTCTGGCGCACTGAGAAAACTTATTCTTTGAGGACACTTGCTCGCAAGTGATCCAGACTATTATGATATTAAAACATTTGAACTTGAATTGTTATGCGTTATGATAGATGACATTATGTTTTACTGCATTGACATAGACATGTGTTATTGACTCGGTTTTACTGAGTGTCCAGGGTTTTGGAACTTGAGGATGCAGAGGCATCAACAGAACCCCTTGGACTCTGGATCAAGTCAGGGAGTGTGATTTTGGGGTTTGATTGTTTTACTGTCATTTTAGTACATTTTATTAGATGATATGATGTGGACATGTTCTAACAAGATTGTTAATGATGCAGGCTGACGATAGCTTTCCGAACAGACTCACATATGGAGTAAAGGGGCCACACACAACTACCAAAGAGGTTGAGGGAGAGGTGTGGAAAACATCCCTACCACAGCCTACTAGCACTCCCACCGTGGCTCGAACTGTAGGTTAACGATTACCTAGTTCGAGAGGACCCATGATGCCATGAGGGTAGACTGTGAGAGTCGTTCATGATGACTCTAAGCAATGCACAATAAGGTGGGGGCCTTATTCGTTAGAAGCCCTTAGTCTCCCACAAGTTCACCTAGCGGAGTGTTGACTCCATGGGTTATTGATGTCTACCAATCAGTCAAGAGGCAAGTGGCACCCTTGGAGCACGTGGTGCATCCTGAAGGGCACATCGCACAAAAGAAACACTAGAGGCGAGTGGCACCTTTGGAGCACGTAGTGTGTCCTGAAGGGCACACCACGTTGATGATGTTAAAGGAATGAACCTAGATGGCCCCAAGACTAGTATCTCATTAAAAAAATTAAAAACAACTTCGCTAATTAAAATGTCGCATAGTTCAGAATCTAAGTCCTAAGTCTAAAACTTCACAAGGGGTTAAATTTTGTCTACCCTTGAGAAAATATATCTAAAAATTAAAAAATGGTAAAATTTAAAATAAAAACCATTTAAGTAATAATTTTGGTCTTCATAAATTTTTGGGGTAAAATAAAGAGAGTAATAATTTAATTAAAAGCTGTGGATATAAAACATAAAGAAGAATTTAATTATTTAACTTGTGAAAGTGTAAAAGATATTAAATTATTAATAAAAAGGAAAAGGGGTTAATTTGCGCAACTGCCATTTTGGCTCTAATAAAAAGGGGAAAGAAGGGAATAATAAAAATTAGGAAACTAAGGAATAGAGGAAACATAATAAGGGAAAGAAGGGAACTTATGGTAAAAAGAAAGGGGTCAACTTAGTAAAGAATCTCCAATTAAAAAACTTCTAAACTAAACTAATTTAGCAACTTCATTTTATGGAAAGTATTTAAAACCTGTAAGGGAATCTAGGGAAACCTAGGAGTAAATTTAGGAGTAACTCTATGTGGTTGAGGGAAATGAGACAATTAATAAATAAAAGAAAATAATTATTGGAGGAAAGTGGGGGATGTATGAAACTTGGTCGATGGAGAATTTTTAGAAGTTTTTATTTAAAACTTAAATTAAATAAGATTTAGGGAAACTTTGGAAGTTCTAAAACTCTATAAAAGAGAGGAAGGAGGAGGAAGAAGGGATCGGATGTTAGCGTAACGTTACGCTGCCGAATTTGTGACTTGATTGATTACTTGTGGGGAGTTGGGTTTTCCCATCTCGGATAGGAGTGGTAGCTCGACCTTGCGAGGCGAGCTGGGAGCTAGACGTACCATCTAGATATTATATGGCCCCTTTGCGGTTCAGGGGGGCTAAGGGGGAAGGAGAGTACCCCTAGCGTTGGCTGGGAGGTACCGGTGTAGTCTCGACGGTCGGCGAGCAGGAGCGGCATGGAGCGCGCGGACGTCATTCGAAGAGGGTGAATAGGAAACGATACGATTATTGCTTGAATGATAGAAATATGTAGGATTTATGACCTAGATCTGCATATGTAATGAGTAGAAAAATGATTAGCTTAATTAGTGTTTAGTTCTTGTTGGTTGACTGTTTTTTTTTTATATACTTCGGCGATTGAGTAGAAAAATATTTATCTTAATCGGTGTTTATTTCTTGTTGGTTGACTGTTTCTTTTTATATACTTCAGTGATTGAGTAGAAAAATATTTATCTTAATCTGTGTTTAATTCTTGTTGGTTCACTGTTTTTTTTTATATTTCGGCAATCAAATTTGTGTAACGAATGAAAAAATATTAACATCAAGTTTATGAACCTATGGGTGCCCAATAAATCCATTTTCAACTAAGAGCAACTCTTATTAGACGTAAGAACCAACCTAGTCTCCCATAATAATAATACTGAATTTCTTAAATATTCTATTAAGAAGCTTGCAGATATGATGCCTTGTATTATTTATCAGGGACAAGCTAGGCCTTCCATTTCTGGTTTCTCTGATCCTTCGAGTCAAATATGATAAGTTCATTTCCATTTTCTATTTCTCCATTTCTTGTAGAAATTTCGATACAAATTAATGTAATCATGTGATTCTCCTGATCTAACAATTTCCACCACTTGTTAAATACCGAATCGCTTCAACTATTATTATTATAGAATCAATTAAACCACAACCACAACCATAAGCACAAAGTGAAATATCAATAACACACAACACAGAAGTTTTACCAGGAAAGCGTAAAGCTAAAAACCCCACTATCATATATTATGTATATCATGAATCATGAAAAAATCTCATACAAAATTCTAATCCAAGATCTCTCAGTACAATACAATTGTCTCACACTGTCATACACAAATCAACAAATACCTATGCCAATTTCCATGTCCAGACAGCCTGCCTCCTCTGCACAATCTCTACAATCCGAATTCTCACAATGAATAGAATTGCCTCGTTTGCACATGCTCATAAGAATATCCATTGCATGTGTGAACAAATCACAACTGATAGCCAGCTGTCCCTTTCACCTGTTATCTCAACTGGTATCCATTGGAATGACATGCATGTAGTTAACCGTGGCAAGTCTTCAGTTGCATGTGAGTTCACTAATTAATTGAACTCTCAGTAGTGCATGTTTAGTTATAGCTAGTACAACTGATATTAACTCACTTAACTACACTTATAATTCTGTTACAATTTCAAATCACTCAGTTATGAATGAGATAATAGATTAATATTTATTACCTAATTTAATTAAGGGAAAAGTAAATTAGACACATGTTTCTTGTTGACTTTTCAACACTCCCTCTCAACAAGAAAGGGATTATCCTTCACCCCAATCCTATCTCTATGATATTCGAATTTGCTCCTGGTGAGCGCCTTCGTCAGAATGTCGGCATCCTGATCTTCTGTAGGAATGTATTGAAGCAACATGATCTTCCGCTGCACACAATATCTGAGATGATGATACCGGATATATATATGCTTAGATCTATCATGAAACACATGATTAATTGAGATCTTAATGCAACTTTGATTATCACAATAAATATCTGTCGGATCTAAATGAGAACCAAACAAACCAACCAAGATCTTCCTTATCTAGATAGCCTCACATGCATCTTGACTCGCTTCCATGTATTATGCTTCCGCTGAACTGAGTGCCATGAATCTTTGTTTCTTGTTGTACCAAGAAACAACTGTAGATCCGATACTAAAGATCCCCCCTGATGTGTTCTTTATATCTATTGGGTTTCCCACCCAATCTGCATCTATGAAGCGATGCAACTTCACCTCATCCGTCTGTCTGTACCATAATCCATACTTAGAGGTGCCCTTCAGATATCTCAGGACATGCTTACCCACCTTCCAAAAGAATTTGGTAGGCTTAACCATCACTTGACTTAGCTGGTTAACCGCATAGAAAATTTCTGGTCTCGTGTTCACTAAATACATTAGAGAACCTACTAATTGTCGATAGACAGTAGCATCCACTGATTATCCAGAAGTAGCATCCTCTTTCCTCCAGTTTCCTGGAAGAGGAGTATCCATGGGTTTGCATCCCTCCATGTGAAACTTACCCAGTATCTCTCTTGTATACTTTCCTTGAGACACAAAAATTTCACCATCTCGCTGCCATATTTCCAAACTAAGGAAATAATGAAGAAGACCCAAATCCTTCATCTCAAACTCCTTTGCAAGGTCCTCCTTACATGAGCGTATCAGCTGCTCATCACCAGTCAGTATTAAATCATCAACATAAAGAACAATGATTAAAAGCTTACCCTCCACCACAGTTTGGTATAGGTTTTCATCTGCTTCACTTTTGGTGAAACCCAACCCGGCGAAATAGTTGTCTACCGAGTGTACCAAGCATGGGGTGCTTGCTTTATCCCATACAATTCTCTCTTGAGTCTGCACACATGAAACTCTCTGTCAAATATCTCAAAACCTTTTGGTTGCTCAATTTACACTTCTTCCTCAATGATCCCATTGAGGAACGCAGTTTTTACATCCATCTTATGAATGTGCCAACCCATCTGCATTGAGAGTGCAAGGATGGATCTTATGAAAGATTACCTCGCGACAGGTGGAAAGGTCTCACCATAATCTATCCCCTCGATCTGTGAGAAGACCCAGGCCACAAGCCTGGCCTTATATTTCTCCACACTCCAATAATAATAGCTTAGTCGGTGTTTAGTTCTTGTTGGTTGACTGTTTCGTTTTATATACCTCAGCGATTGAGTAGAAAAATATTTAGCTTAATTTGTGTTTAATTCTTGTTGGTTGACTATTTTTTTTATATTTAGGCAATTAAATTTGTGTAAAGAATGCAAAAATATTAACATCAATTTTTTGCACCTATGGGTGCCCAATAAATCCATTGTCAACTAAGAGCAACTCTGATTAGACATAAGAACCAACCTAGTCTCCCATAATAATAATACTGAATTTCTTAAATATTCTATTAAGAAGCTTGCAGATAAAATGCCTTGTATTATTTATCAGGGACAAGCTAGGCCTTCCATTTCTGGTTTCTCTGATCCTTCCAGTCATATATGATAATTTCATTTCCATTTTCTATTTCTCCATTTCTTGTAGAAATTTCGATACAAATTAATGTATTCCTGCGATTCTCCTGATCTAACAATTTCCACCACTTGTTAAATACAGAATCGCTTCTACTATTATTATTACAGAAGAAATTAAACCATGACCAAAACCATAAGCACAAAGTGAAATATCAATAACACACAACACATAAGTTTTACCAGGAAAGCGTAAAGCTAAAAACCCCACTATCATATATTATTTATATCATGAATCATGAAACAATCTCATACAAAACTCTAATCCAAGAGCTCTCAATAAAATACAATCGTCTCACACTGTCATACACAAATCAACAAATACTTATGCCAATTTCCATGTCCAGACAACCTACCTCCTCTACACAATCTCTACAATCTGAATTCTCACAATGAATCGAATGAATAGAATTGCCTCGTTTGCACATGCTCATAAGCATATCCACTGCATGTGTGAACAAATCACAACTGATAGCCAACTGTCCCTTTCACCTGTTATCTCAACTAGTGTCCATTGAAATGACATGCATGTAGTTAACCGTGGAAAGTCTTCAGTTGCATGTGAATTCACTGATTAACTGAACTCTCACTAGTGCATGTTTAGTTACAACTAGTACAACTGATATTAACTCACTTAACTACACTTATAATTCTTCTACAATTCCAAATCACTTAGTTATCAATGAGATAATAGATTAATATTTATTGTCTAATTTAATTAAGGGAATAGTAAATTAGACGCATGTTTCTTGTTGACTTTCCAACACTCCTTCTCAACAAGAAAGGGATTATCCTTCACCCCAATACCGTCTCTATGATATTCGAATTTTCTCCTGGTGAGCACCTTCGTCAGAATGTCGGCATCCTGATCTTCCGTAGGAATGTATTGAAGCAACATGATCTTTCGCTGCACACAATCTCTGAGATGATGATACCGGATATCTATATGCTAAGATATATCATGAAACACATGATTAATCGAGATCTTAATGCAACTTTGATTATCACAATAAATCACTGTCGGATATAAATGAGAACCAAACAAACCAACCAAGATATTCCTCATCTATATAGCCTCACATGCATCTTGACTTGCTTCCATGTATTCTTCTTCTGCTGAACTGAGTGCCATGAATCTTTGTTTCTTGTTGTACCAAGAAACAACTGTAGATCCGATACTAAATATCCCCCCTGATGTGCTCTTTCTATCTATTGGGCTTCCCCCCCAATCTGCATCTATGAATCCATGCAACATCACCTCATCCATCTGTCTTTACCATAATCCATACTCAGATGTGCCCTTCAGATATCTCAGGACATGCTTACCCGCCTTCCAAAAGAATTTGGTAGGCTTAACCATCACTTGACTTAGTTGGTTAACCGCATAGAAAATGTCCGGTCTCATGTTCACTAAATACATTAGAGAACCTACTAATTGTCGATAGACAGTAGCATCCACTAATTCCCTAGAAGTAGCATCCTCTTTCCTCCAGTTTTCTGGAAGAGGAGTATCCATGGGTTTGCATCCCTCCATGTGAAACTTACCCAGTATCTCTCTTGTATACTTTCCTTGAGAAACAAAAATTTCACCATCTCGCTGCCATATTTCCAAACCAAGGAAATAATGAAGAAGGCCCAAATCCTTCATCTAAAACTCCTTTGCAAGGTCCTCCTTACATGAGCGTATCAGCTGGTCATCACCAATCAATATTAAATCATCAACATAAAGCAAAATGATTAAAATCTTACCCTCCACTACAATTTGGTATAGGTTTGCATCTGCTTCACTTTTGGTGAAACCCAACCCAGCGAAATAGTTGTCTACCGAGTGTACCAAGCATGGGCTGCTTGCTTTAGCCCATACAATGCTCTCTTGAGTCTACACACATGCAACTCTCTGTCAAAGCTCTCAAAACCTTCTGTCTGCTCAATGTACACTTCTTCCTCAATGATCCCATTGAGGAACGCAGTTTTTACATCCATCTTATGAATGTGCTAGCCCATCTGCGCTGAGAGTGCAAGGATGGATCTTATGAAAGATTACCTTGCGACAGGTGAAAAGGTCTCACCATAATCTATCCCCTCGATCTGTGAGAATCCCCAGGCCACAAACCTGGCCTTATATTTCTCCACACTCCAAACATAATAGCTTAATCAGTGTTTAGTTCTTGTTGGTTGACTGTTTCTTTTTATATACCTCGGCGATTGAGTAGAAAAATATTTAGCTTAATCTGTGTTTAATTCTTGTTGGTTGACTATTTTTTTTATATTTCGGCAATCAAATTTGTGTAACGAATGAAAAAATATTAACATCAAGTTTTTGCACCTATGGGTGCCCAATAAATCCATTGTCAACTAAGACCAACTCTGATTAGACATAAGAACCAACCTAGTCTCCCATAATAATAATACTGAATTTCTTAAATATTCTATTAAGAAGCTTGCAGATATGATGCCTTGTATTATTTATCAGGGACAAGCTAGGCCTTCCATTTCTGGTTTCTCTAATCCTTCCAGTCATATATGATAAGTTCATTTCCATTTTCTATTTCTCCATTTCTTGTAGAAATTTCGATACAAATTAATGTATTCCTACAATTCTCCTGATCTAACAATTTCCACCACTTGTTAAATATAGAATCGCTTCTACTATTATTATTGCGGAAGCAATTAAACCATGACCAAAACCATAAGCACAAAGTGAAATATCAATAACACACAACACAGAAGTTTTACCAGGAAAGCGTAAAGCTAAAAACCCCACTATCATATATTATTTATATCATGAATCATGAAACAATCTCATACAAAACTCTAATCCAAGAGCTCTCAGTACAATACAATCTTCTCACACTGTCATACACAAATCAACAAATACTTATGCCAATTTCCGTGTCCAGACAACCTACCTCCTCTGCACAATCTCTACAATCTAAATTCTCACAATGAATCGAATGAATAGAATTGCCTCGTTTGCACATGCTCATAAGCATATCCACTGCATGTGTGAACAAATCACAACTGATAGCCAACTGTCTGTTTCACCTGTTATCTCAACTAGTGTCCATTGAAATGACATACATGTAGTTAATCATGTCAAGTCTTCAGTTGCATGTGAATTCACTGATTAACTGAACTCTCACTAGTGCATGTTTAGTTACAACTAGTACAACTGATATTAACTCACTTAACTACACTTATAATTCTGTTACAATTCCAAATCACTTAGTTATCAATGAGATAATATATTAATATTTATTGTCTAATTTAATTAAGGGAAAAGTAAATTAGACGCATGTTTCTTGTTGACTTTCCAACACTCCTTCTCAAAAAGAAAGGGATTATCCTTCACCCCAATCCTGTCTCTATGATATTCAAATTTTCTCCTGGTGAGCGCCTTCGTCAAAATGTCGGCATCCTGATCTTTCGTAGGAATGTATTGAAGAAACATGATATTCCGCTGCACACAATCTCTGATATGATGATACCAGATATCTATATGCTTAGATCTATCATGAAACATAGGAATAATCGAGAGTTTAATGCAACTCTGATTATCACAATAAATCACTGTCGGATCTAAATGAGAACCAAACAAACCAACCAAGATCTTCCTCATCCAGATAGCCTCACATGCAGCTTGACTCGCTGCCATGTATTCTGCTTCCATTGAACTGAGTGCCACGAATCTTTGTTTCTTGTTGTACCAAGAAACGTTGTAGATCTGATACTAAATATCCCCCGTGATGTGCTCTTTCTATCTGTTGGGCTACCCATCCAATTTGCATCCGTAAATCCATGAAACTTCACCTCATTTGTCTGTCTGTACCATAATCCATACTCAAATGTGCCCTTCAGATATCTCAGGACATGCTTACCCACCTTCCAAAAGAGTTTGGTAGGATTAATCATCGCTTGACTTAGCTGGTTAAATGCATAGCAAATGTCTGGTCTCGTGTTCACTAAATACATTAGCGAACCTACTAACTGTGGATAGACAGTAGCATCCACTACTTCTCCAGAAGTAGCATCCTCTTTCCTCTAGTTTCCTAGAAGAGGAGTATCCATGGGTTTGCAGCCCTCCATGTGAAACTTACCCAATATCTCTCTTGTATACTTTCCTTGAGACACAAAAAGTTCACCATCTCGCTGCCATATTTCCAAACCAAGGAAATAATGAAGAAGGCCCAAATCCTTCATCTCAAACTCCTTTTCAAGTTCCTCCTTACATGAGCATATCATTTGCTCATCACTAGTCAATATTAAATCATCAACATAAAGCACAATGATTAAAATCTTACCCTCCACCACAATTTGGTATAGGTTTACATCTGCTTCACTTTTGGTGAAAACCAACCCGGTGAAATAGTTGTCTATCCGAGTGTACCAAGCATGGGGTGCTTGCTTCGGCCCATACAGTGCTCTCTTGAGTCTGCACACATGCAACTATCTGTCAAAGTTCTCAAAACCTTCTGGCTTCTCAATGTACACTTCTTCCTCAATGATCCCATTGAGGAACGTAGTTTTTACATCCATCTGTTGAATGCGCCAGTTCATCTGCGTTGAGAGTGCAAGGATGGATCTTATGAAGAGTACCTTACGACAGGTGCAAAGTTCTCACCATAATCTATCCCCTCGATCTGTGAGAATCCCCAGGCCACAAACCTGGCCTTGTATTTCTCCACACTCCCATCAATAGCTTTCTTTACCTTGTAGATCCATCTTGAACCTACCACTGATTTATCAATCGGTCTTGGGACAATATCCCATGCACTGTTTTGACAATGGAGTCATACTCCTCTACCATAGCATCAACCCAAGTGGGGTCTTGAACTGCTTCCTAAAAGGAAGATGGTTCAGTCACAATACATTTTCTCATAAGAGCCATGTATCCAACAAATCGATCAGGAGACTGTTTCTGTCTGTGCTGTGAAATAGGGGCTCCTATATTCTGTGCAGCATCTAGTCTCAATCTATCAGCTTCTGTGGTGCGCTTTCTGGCATTTCTGATGGATGGATCTTCTTGAGTGGTTTCCTCCACTCCATGAACCTCCTCATGTGGCTGGTACACATCTTGAGACTCATCCTTGGGAACCAGCAGTTCCTCTTCTGCATGCAAGTCTAGCTCCCTCTCAAGTGACAACTGCATGGCTTTCCCCTCATCAAATTTTATATCCCATCGCATAACAATCATCTTACTGTTCGACAAATACACACGATAATTATGGAGTGTTTTTGTGTACCCCACAAATATCCCAACTTTAGCAGTCGGTTCCAGCTTCTTCCTAGCATCCTTGTTCACATGCACAAAAACAAATGAGCCAAAAAAAATTTAATGCGAAACATCAGGTTTCTTACCAGTAAAAGCTTCTTTAGGTGTACTCATGCCAAGTACTCTATGAGGACAACGGTTCTGCACATAAACCACAGTATTGCATGCTTCTACCCACAAATGCATTGGTAGGCCCTAATCATGCAACATCGCTCGTGTTGCACCCATGATCGTTTTGTTCCTTCTCTCTACGATCCCATTTTTCTATGGGTTATGAGGTGCTATGAGTTCTCTTTGAATTCCTTCTCTGCTACAGAAGTATTTGAATTCATTAGAGATGTATTCTCCACCATTATCGCTCCTTAGAGCCTTCACTTGCTTCCCCGACTCTTTCTCCACCAATGCTTTAAACTCACAGAACTTTGAGAATGTTTGATCCTTCTTCTACATGAAGAATATCCAACATTTACAAGAAAATTCATCAACAAAAATAACATAATACCTGTGTTTTTCTGTTGAATAAATCGAGAATGGTCCACACACATCCGTGTGAATTCTCTCTAGGATCACCGAAGCACGATTATCCTTTTCATGAAAGGTGGACTTTACATACTTCCCCAGGGTGCACCCCTTTCACTCATCTGACTGAGCAAGTGTTCCCCTTGGAAGTCCAGTAGATATTTGCTGCATGATCTTCAAGGCTCCATGATGAAGATGGCCTAATCTCATGTTCCATAATTCGCCCTCACCCCGGCTCACCACTTCTTCTGCCTTTCCTATTATGGCACCACATCCATCTACCTATAGCATGTATAGATTATTAACTTGAATCCCTATCTTCTTGACTTGACCTATTTCTTTATGTCGCAGGTAGGCTATACCACTGCTAAAAAAAACATCATAGCCTCTGTCCTCCAACATTGCGACTAAGACCAAGTTTTTATTTAGACCTGGAACATGCATAAAAAATTTCAATTGAAATGGCTTACCTTACTCCCTCTGAAAGGTAATAGTACCAATACTAGTCGCACTGTATCGTCCATCGCTGCCCATCTCTATATGCATTATGAGATCTTTCTCCTCTAAGTCAATGAAAGATTCTCTATCTCCCGTCATGTGGAAGGAAGTGACACTATCCAAATACCACACTGATCCCGATGCACTTGATGCCATGCATGAAATCAAAGCAAAGTCAAGCTCAAATTGTGAGACAAGAGCCTCACCATTTGCAGCTCCAACAACCGTCTTGTTCTTCTTCTTCTGCAGATAGTTAGTAGCGAGATGACCACGTTCGTGACAGTGAAAACACTTCACTTTGGACAAATCTAGCTTCTTGACTTTAGACTTGGAATTTGATTGGGATTTCTTCCCTTTCCCTTTTCTTGCCTTGGCAGTCAAAGCACAATCCTCTTCATCATCACGCTTTGATGAAGATCAATCTCTAGTGTTCCGCCTGAACTCCTCTTACACTAGATCCGACCATAGTCGTTCCTAATGCAGAATTTTTTCCCTTCCATTGACAGAGTCTTGATAAATGTGCCAACTCTTGGGAAGCCCTAGGAGCGCCAAGCTCACCAAATCATCAGCAACAATTGTTATTCCCACACTTCCAAGCTCATCCCGACATTGGACAAACTTTGTGAGATATTTTGGAATGGTGTCACCTTTCTCCATCTTTATCTTCCTGAGTTTATCTTTGAGTGCCAATTTCCTATGGTCGCTATTGTTTTGGAATAGATTTGTCAAAACCTTCCACATTTAATATGGTATGGTTTTCCCATGGATACTTGAGACAATGTGGTATCGTACTCCCTCCAACAGAATCCTCCTCGCCTTTGCTACTCTCTTTTGCCATGCATCAAGATTTGTAGTGTCTGTCGCATCTAGCTTAGGAACATCTGCATCATTGTAACCCTTCAATCCATTGTCTTCGAGCACTGCTTCCATCCTGTCCTTCCAAGAAATTTAGTTAGAGCTGCCCTCGAGTTCATATTCGAACCTCAAGCCATTGAAAGACATTTCGATATTGACTCAAGTGTCACACCAAGAAAATCTTGCAAATTCGAATGTTATCCAACCCAAAACTCAACCCCTTCACTTTCCTCTTGCCCTGGGAGGTTCGCACTCCACCTAAGAGCAACCCGAGGGAATTTCGCACCCTACCTGTGTATAGCCTGTGAACTTGTCTGTCAAGTTCGCACCCTGCTCCACTGTAGCCAGTGAGAATGTTCAAGAAGTTCACACCCTGCCTTTGTCTAGGGTGCGAGAATTTATGTTCTTGAAAACACCAAAAGTTTTCAGTACTAGAGTTCACACCCGGTTAGAGATGGGACCTACGAGAACACAATTTTGTTCTCACCTCACTTCCGTAGCTCCATGGCCTCCATGACTCTGATACCATGTTGAAATTTCGATACAAATTAATGTATTCCTGAGATTCTCCTGATCTAACAATTTCCACCACTTGTTAAATACATAATCGCTTCTACTATTATTATTGCGAAAGCAATTAAACCATGACCACAACCATAAGCACAAAGTGAAATATCAATAACACACAACACAAAAG
>JZKD02S0947122.1:84451-100180 GCA_000966675.3 Picea glauca | reverse complement strand
TATAGTGGGAAATTAATGAGATATTATGTTCCACTAAGGCCCTTGCCTCATTGTAGGTAACATGGTTGTTTGCGATATCAAATGGTTATATTATTGTTTTGTTCATTACTTTAATTGCTATAAATGTTTCCAATAACTTATAATCTGATTATATGCATTACCTTCAACGCAATACTGTAAAAGTAGTAATGCGTTATTAATGATGCACTATCGTAAAATTCTAGTTGGAAAAAATGTTGGATTAAAGTTGGGGTGCTTATTCACCTTGATAGAACTGGTTGTATTTAGTGTCCATTGATAAAGGGGTTAATTACAATTTTAGTCATTCTAGTTAGCCTACAATTGATATTACCTATGGTTCAAACGTTGGCGAAGTTTCGATTGGCTTAATAGATTCTATTTAATGTTGGTATGAATGGCGCCTTGAAGTAAAGTAGATGACTACCCTTGCATATTGAATTAAAATAAGATTGATTTCCTTGCGCATGCACTTAGGTCAGTTCATGTTGAATTTAGTAACCAAATTCTCTTGCACTGTGGAATTATTGTGATGTGTGTTGATTCATAGAACTTTATCGCGCAGTGATTGTCATTGATGTTTGTGTATTTGGCATATTTAGTTTTAGTCTGGATTGTGTTAGCGGGATGTAGACACCTCCATGTTCCTCAGAACAGTCGCCAGCCCTAAGACCTTAAATGGTTAAAATCGATTGGAACCTGGGCTTGAGCGTTGCTTATGTGTCTTGGAGGTCCTAACCATTGCAGGGTAGGAAGGGCAGGTAGTCAGTCTTTTTATTTGGTCGGTTGATTGTTGTTCTTTACTGGCAGATGTTGATGCAAATCTTAGATCCTTATGTTGACATCGCATTTGCATGTGTCATGATGCGTCGTCATGTGGTGGCATAGAGTATAATGTCTTGTTATCCTTGTACACACGCACACACAAAAAAAATATATGTACTTGTTATAAGAGGTTTTTCGGCGTAACAAGGAGGTTATTACATATGGTATCAGAGCGGGTTCAACCCGTGACTTGGGATCGCTATGGATTTCATTGTTATGATTTGATTATACTGTTTCTAATTGAGTTGACTTGTGTGCATGCAGGTAATCATGGTTAGAGGACATCGTGGATGCAGAGGATGGGGTTCTAGGGAAGGAGGCGTGATGCCTCCAGTAGCATCCACACCTGAGGGGTCTAACCCCCACGGAGGCGAGCAGGTTCTCGGGTAGGAGAATATAGCAGTTGGCGATGTAATCAGAATGATGAGATCCTTTCAGTGCATGTATAAGGCATTGATCAGTCGTTTGGACAGAGATGAGGCCATGGCACCGACACCTGTTGAGGTTTTTCCACACGCACTGGATGTTACTGGTAGCATTCACCATGAACTCAAGAAATTCAAATTTCCCGAGTTCTTTGGTGCCCTGGACGGCACAGCCGCTAAGGCATGGTTGGAGAACATGGCGATGTGCTTCACACTTTGTGATTATACCTCCAACATGAAGGTCTGCATGGCGGTCTTTCAACTGAAGGGGAGCACTCTTCTATGGTGGAATACGCTCCTACCGCAGTTTAACATGGCTATTGAAGACGTTTCATGGGAACTGTTCGAGGAACGATTCTGATAGAGGTACCTTTCAGAGGAATTCATTAAGCGTCAGCTCAATGAGTTCAATGCCTTACGACAGGGAGGTCGTACGGTGCCCGAGTACGAGGACCATTTTATGGAGCTGCTCCGGTATGCTTTGCACCTTAACACAGAGAAACTTAAGGTCAATAGGTTCGTGTTCAGCCTTAATGGAAGTCTACGTGCAAAGGTTAGGATTTCGATGCCTCAAACCTTGCACGATGTCATCCAAAAGGCCCTCATATCTGAGGAGGGGATTAACAGTGGGGGTCAGACCAGGACTCCAGTGAGACTAGCAGGGTAGGGTTCATCTGGAACCCAGTAGTACCAGACACTAGCAAGACATACATCGGGATATCGTGGCTTCTAGAGGGGATCCACCTTCACTACATTTCGACGATCTCCAACTCAACAGCGGACACCTTATCAGGGACCATAGCATCAACAATAACGCCGCCCACAGCAATAACAGTTTAGGCATGTTCAGCAGCACAGACTAGGGTTCCAGGCCGGTGGGCCGTCATCTTCAACTTTGGGTACTACGACTACTGGGCCAAAGAAGGGGTGTTGGATGTGTGGGGAGCCACACTACTAGCGAGATTGTCCTGTGGAGAGGACCATAGTGTTTGGACCAGCCAGACCCACTACAATGGGAGATATGGTCAAGGCCCATCAGATTCATGCAGTGGTGAATAACCGCCAGGCAGAGCACCAGTCGACTGTGCTCGAGACGACAGGTACTGTCGCTGACCAGACCCTTAGTATTTTGATAGATCTTGGTGTTACTGAGAGTTTCATTTCTGGTGTAGCGCTAAAAATGATTAAGGTAAATGAAGTCGAACAGGATGAGCTTAGCTTCATAAAGATGGCTTTGGGAGCCAAATAAAAGGGTGGAGGAAGGGTTATGGGCTGTACCCTTAACCTAGGAGAGTTTGTCACGAGGGTCGACTTGTGCATCACGATCTTAGGATCTTATGATGTCGTAATTGGTATGGATTGGTTAGAATCGCATGAGGTGATACTCAACTGTAAGATGAAATAGTCGAGCTTGATCGATGATGAGGGATAGAGACGTGTGATTGAAGGATGAAACCAGGGAGTTTCTCTGAGGTTCGTCTCTTCCTTACAGTTACGGAATAGTATGCGCAAGGGGTGCAAGATTTATGCGATCCTTGCGCTAAATGAGAAGAAAGTAGCAGAAGGTCTAGAACACCTTCTGGTGGTGAGAGAGTTTGTAGACATGTTTCTAGAAGAGTTAACTGGGATGTCTCCAGAGAGGGAATTGGAGTTTACCATAGATCTAAAATCGAGGATTGAACCGATAGCAAGAACACCTTACTGGATGTCGACCCCGGAGCTACAAGAGTTGAAAATGCAACTGAAGGAGTTGTTGGACCTGGGACTAATACGTCCTAATGTGTCACCGTGGGGTGTGCTGGTTATTTTCATATGAAAGAAGGATGGATCGTAGAGGCTTTGCATTGACTACCGTCAACTGAACAAGGCTACGATCAAGAATCAGTATCCATTGCCAAGAATTGATGATCTATTCGATCAAATGAAGGGTGCGACGGTGTTCTCCAAGATCAATTTGTGATCAGGGTATCACCAGTTGCGGATAAAGGAGGATGACGTCCCTAATACCACCTTTAAGACGAGATTTGGACATTACGAGTTTACTGTTTTACCGTTTGGACTGACAAACGCCCTAAGAGTATTTATGAGTTTGATGAATGGGGTGTTCCACGAGTACTTGGACAAGTTCGTCCATGTATTCATTGATGATATTTTGATCTACTCTCGGACGACAGAGGAGCATGATGAGCACATGCGCTTGGTACTACAGTCTCTGTGAGAGCACAAATTGTTTGGGAAGTTGTCCAAATGCTCTTTTCATCAATCGAGGATTCACTACTTAGGGTATGTCATCTCCGGCGAAGGCATCGCCATGGATCCAGCCAAGGTTGAGGGTATTATGGAATGTCCTCCACTGACAAATGTCATAGAAGTGTGTAGCTTTATGGTTTTAGCAGGATACTATCGACGGCTTGTTAAGGGGTTTTCGAAGATAGCAAATCCGATCACGGAATTGTAGAAGAAAAACAAGAAGTTTGTTTCGACCGAGAAATGCGTGGAAGCATTTCGGAGGCTTAAAGAGTTGTTGACAACAGCGTCGATACTAAAGGTCCCTGACATGGATGTAGAATTCTTGGTATGCACTGACGCATCCAAGGAAGGTTTAGGCGGAGTCTTGATGCAAGACGGATGAGTGATTTCTTACATTTCGAGGAAACTAATAAGGCATGAGGAGAACTATGCGATGCACAATTTGGAGTTATTAGCCATCATATATACCTTGAAGGTTTGGAGACACTACCTTGTTGGATGAAAATTTGAACTAAAGAATGATCATTGTGGACTACACCACATTTTTATGCAAAGTGACCTGAACACGCGACAACAACGTTGGTCAAAATTGCTTAGTGAGTACGACTTTGAGATTACGTACATAAAGGGAATAGTGAACCGAGTGGCAGATTCTTTAAGTTGGAGACCATGCATCTTCACGGTGTTGCCCCTTCAAACGAATCTACATGATAATATTCTCACTTTACAACGTGACGATGACTGGTACAAAGAGGTCAAGGGTTTTATCGGACAAAACACAATGATGGTACCACGATATGAGGGATTTTCATTTGATAGCGATGGGCTATTGAGGTTTAAAAGTCAGATTTATGTACTACCAAACAACGAGTTGAGAATGTTGATCCTGAGCGAGGCTCATAGAGTCATTTACATGGCTCACCCGGGAGTCACGAAGATGAGGGCAGACCTTAAACCCTTATTTTTCTGGAAGGGAATGAAGGCCGACATAGTCAACTATGTGGCCAGATGTCTAGAATGTCAGTAGGTAAAGGCTAAACATAGACACCCAGCAGGATTACTACAATCACATGCCATTCCAAAATCAAAATGAGAAGTTATTTCGATGGATTTTATTGTTGGATTACCACTGACGGCAAGGAGACATGAATTGATTTTTGTAGTATTAGACACTCTAACGAAGAGTGCTCACTTTATTCCTGTGCGTACGACGTATCAGGCACCTGAAATAGATAGAGTTTTCATCAGTGAGATTGTAAGGCTGCATGGCGTGCCTAAAAAGATTATATCTGACTAAGGATCTGTGTTTACTGGACGATTTTGGATGAGTTTCCAAGAGGCCTTGGGAAATCAACTTAACTTTAGTACTTCGTATCGCCCAAATACTGACGGACAGATCAAACGAATGAACTAGACCTTGGAGGACATGTTTCACATGTACGTAATGGACCAACAAAAGCTTTGGGAAGAATTCTTGCCACTAGCAGAGTTCGCTTACAACAACAGTTACCAGAGCACCATTAAGATGGCGTCTTTCGAGTTTCTTTATGGGCAACCATGTCAGATGCCCTTGAGTTGGGATTGGCTTGAGGATAGGGTCCTGGTGGGACCAGAAGTGATCTAAGAAATGGAAGAGAAAATGCAAACCATAAGACAAAGTATTAAAGAAGCGAAGGATCGACAAAAGAGTTATGTTGATGTGCACCGAGTCGACTGTAGTTATGAGGTCGGTGATCGAGTCTTCTTGTGGGTCAAACCGCATAAGATTTCG
Organism: Picea glauca; assembly: GCA_000966675.3. Lineage (NCBI taxonomy): Eukaryota > Viridiplantae > Streptophyta > Pinopsida > Pinales > Pinaceae > Picea > Picea glauca. Next base: position 94,891 of record JZKD02S0947122.1, on the reverse strand, counting down.
ATCAAGTTTGGGAAGGGAGCTAAACTCTCTCCTAGTTTCATGGGACCTTTCGAGATTGTGGAGAGAAAGGGGCCCATGGCCTATTGACTAGCCTTGCCTTATTCCTTGAGGCATATGCACGATGTTTTTCATATATCAGTTTTGAGACATTATATTAGTGATCCCACACATGTGATTGACATGAGTTCCTTGCAGGTATCAAACGAGGGAGCGCTGACGGCTGAGCTGGTCCACATCTTAGATCATCACGTTTTACAGTTACGATGTCGAACGGTAGATCAGGTCAAGGTCCTGTGGGACAATTATAGTCTGCACTCGACGACCTGGGAGGATGCATATGATATGCGCCAATAGTTTCCATTTTTGTGTGATAGATAGACATATGATACTCTAATACATTTATTTCGGCATTTATGCTATGAAACTTCAGGACAAAGTTTGGATCAAGAGGGGGTGTATGTAACATCCCTCTCTGGTGCACTAAGAAAACTTATTCTTTGAGGACACTTGCTCGCAAGTGATCCAGACTATTATGATATTAAAACATTTGTCCTTGAATTGTGATGCGTTATGATAGATGACATGATGTTTTACTGCATTGACATAGACAGGTGATATTGACTCGATTTTACTGAGTGTGCAGGGTTTTGGAACTTGAGGATGCATATGCATCGATGGAACCCCTTGGACTCTGGATCGAGTCAGGGAGTGTGCTTTTGGGGTTTTATTGTTTTACTGTGATTTTAGTACATTTGATTAGATGATATGATGTGGACATGATCTGACAAGATTGTTGATGATGCAAGCTGATGATAGCTTTTCGACCAGACTCACATATGGAGTAAAGAGGCCACACACAACTACCAGAGAGGTTGAGGGAGAGGTGTGGACAACAACCCTTCCACAACCTACTGACACTCCCGTCGTGGCTCGAACTGTAGTTTAACAATTACCTAGTTTGAGAGGACCCACGATGCCGTGAGGGAAGACTGTGATAGTCGTTCGCGATGATTCTAAGGGGTGCGCAATAAGGTGGGGGCCTTATTCCTTAGAATCCCTTAGTCTCCCACAAGTTCACCTAGTGGAGTGTTGACTCCAGGGGTTATTGATGTCTACCAATCATTCAAGAGGCGAGTGACACCCTTGGAGAACATGGTGCATCCTAAAGGGCACATCACGCAAAAGAAACACTAGAGGCGAGTGGCACCCTTGGAGCACGTAGTGTGTCCTGAAGGGTACATCGCATTGATGATTTTAAAGGAACGAACCTAGATGGCCCTAAGACTAGTATCTCATTAAGAAATTTTAAAACAACTTCCCTAATTAAAATGTCGCCTGGTTCAAAATCTAAGTCCTAAGTCTAAAACTTCGCAAGGGGTAAAATTTTGTCTACCCTTGAGAAAATATATCTAAAAATTTAAAAATGGTAAAATTTAAAATAAAAACCATTTAAGTAATAATTTTGGTCTTCATAAATTTTTGGGGTAAAATGAAGAGAGTAATAATTTAACTAAACGTTGTGGATATAAAACATAAAGAATAATTTAATTATTTAACTTGTGAAAGTGTAAAAGATATTAAATTATTAATAAAAAGGAAAAGGGGTTAATTTGTGCAATTGTCATTTTGGCTCTAATAAAAAGGGGAAAGAAGGGAATAATAAAAATTAGGAAACTAAGGAATGGAGGAAATGTAACAAGGTAAAGAAGGGAACTTATGGTAAAAAGAAAGGGGTCAACTTAGTAAAGAATCTACAATTAAGAACCTTCTAAACTGAACTAATTTATCAACTTCATTTTAGGGAAAGTATTTAAAACCTGTAAGGGAATCTAGGGACACCTAGGAGTAAATTTAGGAGTAACTCTACGTGGGTGAGGGAAATTAGACAATTAATAAATTAAAGAAAATAATTATTGGAGGAAAGTTGGGGATGTATGACACGTGTACAATGGAGAATTTTTAGAAGTTTTTATTTAAAACTTAAATTAAATAAGATTTAGGGAAACTTTGGAAGTTCAAAAACTCTATAAAAGAGAGGAAGGAGGAGGAAGAAGGGGATTGGTTGTTAGCGTAATGTTACACTACCGGATTTGTGACTTGACTGATTACTTGTGAGGAGTTGGGTATTCTCAGCTCGGATAGGAGTGGTAGCTCGGCCTTGCAAGGCGAGCTGGGAGCTAGATGTACCATATGGATATTGTGTGGCCCCTTTGCTGCTCGGGGGGCTAAGGGGGAAGCAGAGTACCCCTAGCATTGGCTGGGAGGTACCGGTGTAGTCTCGACGGTCAGCGAGCGGGAGCGGCACAGAGTGCGCGGACGTAGTTCGAAGCGGGCAAATTGGAAACGATACGCTTCTTGCTTGAATGATAGAAAGATGTAGGATTTATGACCTAGATCTGCATATGCAATGAGTAGAAAAATGATTAGCTTAATCGGTGTTTAGTTCTTGTTGGTTGACTGTTTTGTTTTATATACTTCGGCGATTGAGTAGAAAAATATTTAGCTTAATCGATGTTTAGTTCTTGTTGGTTGACTATTTCTTTTTATATACTTCGGAAATTGAGTAGAAAAATATTTTTCTTAATATGTGTTTAATTCTTGTTGGTTGACTATTTTTTTTATATTTCGGCGATTAAATTTGTGTAACGAATGCAAAAATATTAACATTAAGTTTTTGCACCTATGGGTGCCCAATAAATCCATTGTCAACTAAGAGCAACTCTGATTAGACATAAGAACCAACCTTGTTTCCCATAATAATAATACTAAATTTCTTAAATCTTCTATTAAGAAGCTTGCAGATATGATGCCTTATATTATTTATCAGGGAGAAGTTGGGCCTTCCATTTCTGGTTTCTCTGATCCTTCCAATCAAATATGATAAGTGCATTTCCATTTTCTATTTTTCCATTTCTCACATCCAGATTCAATTTGATTTTATTCGCACACCTCATGGCATGATAATCGAACGTCCATAGAACAACGTCCTTTGCAATGTCATCTTTAAATTCTCCCTTGTATACCTGTTCAATACCAGTCAACAAAAACTAAGCATTGTAGTAACATATTGGACAGTTCCAATGAAACCCTAAGACCCTGGTGGCAGAAAACCCCAGGTTGTGCTTGACAGCACTACGGTGAATGAAGGGATTGGGTAAAGTGAGACTTTTGTACAATCCAGAGGAGAGGCTATACTTAACAGTGAAACAAAAAGGGAAAGGGGAGAAAGAAAACTTTACCCTGTTCGAGAAATTTTGCACGGGTTTTAGAGAAATGTTGTTGCCCTTATTCACCAAAGAAAACGTTGGGTAACCATCTGAATCCTAGTTTTCAATGCCCATTGGTCGTGTTTGATCCATTGCTGGCAAAGGATTCATCACACTGATCATAAAAAGATCGTAAAAATATCCCATTGCCAGTTTTTGGAAAGATTGTTGCCCCAATTGTATTGATGACTCTAAATATAACATGTTATGGGGTTTATTGAGTTAAATGACTCGTGGATCTGCCGGTGAGAAGCCACGCTATGAGAAGCTGGAATCAAGAAACAGTCTCTTTATTTCTTAAATGAAATTTTCATAAAAGACTCTTTTTATTAAAATATTTTCCTAGCCTAGCCTGCATTTTTTCCTAGAGATGTGACCTTTCAAGTTTATCTCATTGGAAACGTTCCTTCTTCCTGAATGTGTTTTGGTTTTCTTTGATTGAATGAACCTTTCTGACTGTCACAGATCCCTTACTTCCACCTTACTAATGGATAACAACAACCTTCCACCTATTTCTGTTTACCTGGCAGCGTTATCCTTAATTCCCTTTAGATGCCTTCTAATTTAAACACCGCGTCTTTGCCTTACCCTGTTACCCGATTATTGGATCTTAAAACGCTTGTTTCTTCACCTTTTTATTATTTTAATGGTAGCTGGTAAATGTCTAAAGACTGTGATTTAATGGTTAATTCATAACTAGACAATCCCGTCATCTTATTGAGTGATTATTGAATAAATGGCCTTAAAGTATGGACATTATTTTATCCTAATAATGGTTTAATGGAATAATCTAGAGTTAAATATCCTTTTGGTTCTCGTTTTATTCAGAAGTTTTAAAATGGAAATGTTGTTATGTACAACTATTATGGTTGCTTTTATATTTTTATATTATGGTTGATTTTATATTTTTATATGGTTATATTATTGTCTTGTTAAATGCCTTAATTGCTTTATAAATTGTCAATATCTTATAAATTGGTTAAATGAATTACCTTTAAGGCATACTGTAATAGTATAGTGGGAAATTAATGAGATATTATGTTCCACTAAGGCCCTTGCCTCATTGTAGGTAACATGCTTGTTTGCGATATCAAATGGTGATATTATTGTTTTGTTCATTACTTTAATTGCTATAAATGTTTCCAATAACTTATAATTTGATTATATGTATTACCTTCAACACAATACTGTAAAAGTAGTAATGAGTTAGTAATGACGCACTATCATAAAATGCTAGTTGGAAGAAATGTTGGATTAAATTTGGGGTGCTTATTCACCTTGATAGAACTGGTTGTATTTAGTGTCCATTGCTAAAGGGGTTAATTATAATTTTAGTCATTCTAGTTAGCCTACAATTGATATTACCTATTGTTCAAACCTTGGCAAAGTTCTGACTGGCTTAATAGATTCTATTTAATTTTGGTATGAATGGCGCCTTGAAGTAAAGTAGATGACTACCCTTGCATCTTGAATTAAAATAAGATTTATTTCCTTGCGCATGCACTTATGTCGGTTCATGTTGAATTTAGTAACCAAATTCTCTTGCACTGTGGAATTCTTGTGATGTGTGTTGATTCATATAACTTTATCGTGCAGTGATCGTCATTGATGTTTGCGGATTTGGCATATTTAATTTTAGTCTAGATTGTGTTAGTGGGATGTAGACACCTCCATGTTCCTCAAAACAGTCGGCAGCCCTGAGACCTTAAATGGTTAAAATCGATGGGAACCTGGGCTTGACCATTGCTTATGTGTCTTAGAGGTCCTAACCATTGTAGGGTATGAGGGGCGGGCAGTCAGTCTTTTTATTTGGTCGGTTGATTGTTGTTCTTTACTGGAAGATGTTGATGCACGTCTTAGATCCTTATGTTGACATCGTAGTTTCATGCGTCATGATGCATCGTCATATGGCAACACAGAGTATAATGTCTTGTTACCCTTGTACACACGCACACACACAAAAAAAAATTCACTTGTTATAAGAGGTTTGTCGGCGTAACGAGGAGGTCATTACAATTCTCACCTTAGCAGGAATGTTGAATTTGAGTAAAAAAAAAAACTTTTTAACCTTTAATTTCTCTATGTTCAGATGAAGATCATATCTGAGAAACTCCATAAGCGTAGCCTCATGTTCGGGTATTGTACGACTTCCCTATTGTAAAGTGTTGAATTAATTAAGTTGGTGCTCAATGAACTCATCATATAGGTACCTCTATTATAATTGTTTCTCAAACAATTCCCATGACAGGTCTTCAACGACCATGTTCAGTTGTGGTAAGAGTGTCTTCCACCAAAGAAGTGAAATCCCTTTGAGTTGAAATACTGCAATGAAAACCTTCATGTTGGAGGTATAATTACACAATGATAAACACATTGCCATATTCTCCAACCAAGCTTTGGTGGTTAAACCATCTGTGGAACCTAAGAACTCAAGAAATTTCACTTTCTCGAGTTCTCTATGAACACTACCAATAACTAAAGGAGGGTGTTGTGAAACCTTATTGGGCAAAAACTCCCTTCCCTCATCGCAATCAAGGTGATTTATCAATGCCTCTGACATTCTCTGAAAAAACCTCATCATACCCATGACATATCCCACTACAACTTGCTCTTGGTCGATAGTTTTCTCTTCTCCCTTGGGTGTGGATGTACTTGGAGGAGACATACCTCTTCCTCCCGTACCCTAATGTCTACTCATTATCTTTCCTCTAACCATGATACCTGTCATAAAACAAATTCAAATTATATTAGTGATACATCTTCAATTAAATATAAGAACTAAAATCCGTAACGGATCCAATATCGCAGAGTGGAATCCTCTATGATACCATATGTAACACCCCTCATTTTGCACAACAACAAAAGTAAGAGAATATAGTGGAAGTAGCATTTTATTTTATTTTATTTTATTTTACTATGGAAGCGTCCCATTACGCAACTAAATTCATCATTGAACATACGAATAAAGCATTACATACCTACAAATTTACAATTTGTAACGACTCTCTTTACATATTCAAAAAGATGTGTAAGATGATAAAATAAAGTTAAACTTTGATAACATTATGTAACTTGTTAACACACAAGACAACACATTTTCAAAAGATTCTATATACAAATTGTTCACGCATCTTGCGCACAAATCTTCAATTAGGAGTTACATAAATTTCGCAAGTTAAAAATTTCGCTCCAAAGAGTAAGCATAAAACCCAACTAAATTTTCAGACGTAAAGTGTATCACTTTGATACAAAATCAACAAGTGTAATAATACAATAACATATATATAGGATGGCTATGAACGTTTCTTTCAACTAATAATATAATTGTTTCTTATTTAATTAATGAATATCACTTTAGAAATTATTACTATAGTTAATCAGTTTAAGTACATAACTGGTGAGCAACTACAAGTAAATCATCATTATAATTATTAATCAACTTAATGCATCCCAAGGTCACTTATAGAAATTCTTGAATATTCTATTTATAACTTCATGAAATTATCTATCTATACAAAAGTATAAAAATTATTACAATAAAATCCATGGAAAATCAAACAATTCAATATTCTATATGACAATGCCTCGTAAAAATCTTATTTTAAAGATCAACTATCTAAGATCAGAAACAATTCAGTTGAAAGGAACATATGCATGATTTGACCGTCATCCAAAGGAACAGTTCTACGCTAAAATGTTTTTCCTTTTATTTTAAACTTGAAAAGCTTTATTTGATGATGGCCTTATGGATTGAATTGACAGAATTCAAGGATGATTAATTATGGTGTTTTTAATAACGAACTAATAGAATAGTTTATTTTACTCCTTTTAAAGCGATGTTCCTTATTCTACTAAGTATGAACATCTGTTGTACGAGCACTAGACGTATTGTAAATAAAGGATTAAGGACTTATGTCATCAAGTTAAGAGTTCACCATTAATGCTTATTCAGAGTCCTCACTTCTGCATGCTTGACGTTTGTAGTGTTGACAACCACCCAAAGAGGTGAAATTACACATGCAACATTACTGTAGAAAGAAATCTACGAACTCCGAAAATTATTCAAATTTAATCTCACGCTACAGTGCCTTATTAATAATCCTCATAGACTTGAGTCACATACGTAAAATCAGGCTGAAAAGCAAGGTTGCATATCCTGTAAATGATCCCAAACTGAGAGTAAATTATATCTAGGTGTTGGGACTTGAAGATAACTTATTTATACATAGTTACTCCAGAAACGGGCACGTCCTTGGAGATGTATGGTAACAAGGACTTCAAAAACCACTCTAAGAGGGACTCCAGAGGGATGGCTACCTTAATCATTCTCTTTCTCGTCTGCCACTCATGAATATGGTCAGATATTGGCTACTTAATCATTCTCTTTCTCGTCTGCCACTCGTGAATATGGTCAGATATATGAGTGGGCTTATTCTATTGAAAATTCAGCAACATATTATTGCCAGCATCATAGTGAGTTAGGAGTTGAAAGTGATTAAGAAAGACTAACTCCAAATCAACAACATATTATTGCCAGCATCATAGTGAGTTAGGAGTTGAAAGTGATTAAGAAAGACTAACTCCAAATCATGGAATGTGCAATAGGATGTCACCTTCAATTTAATATACCACTTGGAAGTGAATCCTAGTATGTTGAAAGATGAATAATCATATAAAATCATCATTCAATGAGTTGGATGAACACTACAGGTGGAAATTCATGACATGGTCACTATGATCTTCACCATCTTTTCCTTTGACTTTAGGAATATTCAAAGGAAATTTGGTTGGGAATGGTAGTTAATTAGGATCGTGAAACATAGGGTCATTCATCAACTTTTAAAGATCCATAAAATTAAGAGTTTCCAGGAAGGGGAGCCTTCGTTGTTGCATTGTACTCCAACTTTTGGAACGGGTTCCCCTAGGTTGGTTGGCATAAGGAAATGAAGAACCTGGATTGTTACTCGCAGTAGGTTGTGAGGAATAGTTCACCTAAAATCCGGGGTTTTGATAAGAAGGTTGAAATCCATGACCGTAAGGACGTAATCCCCCTCCAAACTGGTTATATATTTGAAAAGGATAGCTCCCAGTCGATTTCCCTTGCATGGGCATAGATCCAAGCGAGGGGTTCCAAGATGATTGGAAAGGGTTACCCAATAGTGACACCTTCGACAAAGGAAAGGGATTTCTCTCAAACATACCAAAGAATGTGATCAAGTTGGATGTAGATGACATGTCAACAGATTAAAATCCATCACTCATGGAAGGTACCCATCCTATAGAAATATTAGGACATGAGGATGTAAAATCCCCACTCCTGAGGGAGGGGTTTGATGGAGAGATATGGCCCCCACACAATGAAAAAGATTGGAAGGGAGTCAAAGAACTCTCAAAATGAATGCTAGAAACTTAGAGAGTCAGTTGAGATCTAGACGCCATGTTCTACAATATGAATGACTAAATTCAAAACATAAATGCATTAGATACCAAAGGTAGTGATCATGCCACATTCAAAGGTTGAGTGGACCCAACTATTAGTGGCATGGAGATACAAACTGACACAACTATTTTGGATTGAACCACATGATTAATTTGGTATGAGACACTAGGAGGATATATTACTTTGGATATGATTGCTAACGTGGGGATTCTAGGGATCCCCAACCCAAAAAATTCTGAAGTTCCTTCCATTACGACCCTTATGGGATTTGTAATTCACAAAATAATTGGACTGTCGGTTCCAGTTAATGCAGAATTAAAAGTACAAACAAAACCTTCAACTTCAAGGTTAGATATACGCATAACCTCTATTACTAAAGAGTTTGTCTCTATTTCTTCAATTTATACAAAGTCAACTGGACTAACTGGTACAAAAGTATCAATTGGATCGATTTGATGCCTCTAAGGAGGGGGCAAATAATTTATAGCAATTTGTTTAAGGGGAAGACCTTTAAGTCTCCACAATCAATGTAGTGGTTTATCAACCACTTTAAATAAAATATTCAAGGTGTTTGCCAACACACCCACCTAAGTCCTCTACGCACAAAGAGAACACCACTAAAAAATAAAATTCCATAAAAAATATAAACCAAGAAAACAAATTTTCCAATATCTCGATTCAAGTGGATTAGGTCTTAATATCACAATAGAAACAAAGTGAGGCAAGGACCTTCTAAATGAAGCTATGGGTTGATTAAGTCTCGTGAACCTGTGAATGAAGGAGTGAGAAAAAATCACCCTGACCTCCATTAACCATCCTTATACAGTGCAACTACCCTCACTTTGTAGGGAACTTTCAAGTAGTAATGAAAAGTGTGATTCAAATTCTATTACTGGTACCACGGGAAACCTCACGTAGTCACCTTGTGTGTCGACCTAGATAATAGGTCGGTGGGATACCACCACGTAGTTAGTGTCTAGGGGGTACAATTGATAGTCTGGATCAAACGTATGGGAAGGGTAACAAATCCTAAAGCTTCAAAAGTGCCATCTCTCATAGAGGTAAGGGCACTAGAAAAAACCCCAAATACGAACTTTTCTCTATGCTAACTCAAGATTTTGAAGGGTTATCTCCTCGGGTCTCCTTCACATGACCTTGTGTTTAGCTCCTGTGATAGAGGAGGCTTTGAACTATACTTATAAAAAAACTGGATTCGACTCTCCCTACCATAGACTCTTATGTTTTATTTAGGTTGGCCCTAGAGAGTTTATTCTCCACCCTAATCAAAGGCCCTAGGCTAAGTTATTGGTGAACCCTAGAAAATGGTTAGTAGTTGATCTTAGTTATGAGCGTTTGTTTTAATGGTTGTTTCTTAAGTAAAAAATGAATGGACATGAAACTTAGTGATGTATATTGATGCTTGGATAAACAATAACAATTACACTTTGAGAATATTTTTGATATGAAATAGGCTAATTTATTCAAAATAAAGAGGTGTAAGATATGGATACTAGTGCACTTCTTTTCAAAGAAATGTTTCATTTTCAATGCAATGAAAATGCAATTATTTCAATTTCAATGCAATGCAGGATTCGATTAAAACCTACAAAATCATATGCAATGCACCAAGTTAATGAAAAATGCAACTTTTTCACTTTTCACTTTATATGATAGAAATGCACCCTAGAAACTAACCCTAAATTAAAACTGAAATATTTCTATTTTTTTTCAAAA
>JZKD02S0947122.1:59511-84441 GCA_000966675.3 Picea glauca | reverse complement strand
ACTCACCATGGTGAAATACATGACATAGATATGTGGTATTCCAGAGTCAATGCATTGGTGCATTGTGTAGATGTGGCAATGGGTATTGGCACATTATTTTATTATTGGTAATGTTTTATTTCATAATGCATGTGTAAGGAAAGATAAATTCCCTCAATTTAATATGACTAATAGCTAGAAGTGATTGAATTTTCAAAGTAATGTAATTTTGATATCACTTCATGCACTGATTGCAGCTGTTGCAATGGAATGATAATGGGCATGAATACTAACAATTTGTTTGGTTGAATGAAAGTTGATAAACATTGTAGGTAGAGTGGTCTTTGATATGGAAATAATCTAATCCCATAAGGAAGATTCATACCTACTACTACAAATAGCCAAAAATTATAATCTCATGCTTGAGAATTTTAATTTCCTATATAAAATATATTTGAAAATTAATAAGATAAATTGCTATGATGATATCTCACGATGATTCTATGTTTGTGATACATATGATATAATGTATATTGAAGACTGAAATCTCAAGAAGAAGGCCATTTTTACGAAACTAGAACCTTATGATTGCCACAGGGTGCATATTTCTAGAAGATGTATGACATTAATTTGGTGCTCTCTTTGCAAGTGAAAACATTATAAAATGATGTATTGCCCTAGGAAATGGATGCCTGAGTGTAGAGGGTGAGTATATAAAGGAAGAGGAAACCTAATATTTCATATGGAATAATGGTTGGAATCATGGGGGTGTGTTGGAAAAAAAAGGATAGTGAGTTTAACCCTTTCCCATGGAAGATTTGTGAAGAACTTGCTATACCTACAAATAAGTGTTTATTATGGTTACAAGATTACTCTTGAATAAATGTTACATTGTGAATTTGATGGCTCATGTGTAAAATATAATTGTTATATGATAATGGATATAATGTGCATGTTTTGATGATGGTTGTATAGGAATAACTAAAGAGGAAGGCATGTAATAACTAAAGTCTAGTGGACTTGTTATAGCTAAGAAGAAGCAATGAGAGAGCTAGAAGATGCAATGTAGGAGGCACATCTACAAGTATTGAAATTCAGGATATTCCATTATCCCACCTAGAGTTCATGGAGAGAAAAATATAAGACTTTCCATCTGACCTTGTACTATATCCATAGAGTGAAGTTGTACAACTTGAGGGATTGCATTGCCAAGAAGCCGGTACACTTCCTTCGGTTGTGAAAGTTCATGGGAATGGGATCATGTTTGTTGGAATTGTTGTGGTAATTAAAAATTATGAAAGATGATGTGGATGGAGCCCCAATGGAAGTGGTATTGAATGAGGGGAAACAAGTTATTTTTGGTTCCAATTGTTGCAATATTTACTGGACTATGAAATAATTATGTATAGATTTGGAATGAAGTGCATATGTATATATGTTCTTGGGCCAGAGTGCCTATGAGTATATGTTTTGGGTTGAGTTTCATGTGTATCTATGTTTATTAAAGGTGAAAGAGCCTAGCATTATAATCTATATGTAAACATGTTTGGCGTTGTGCACTAACGATAGTGAAAAAATAAGGGTGAGGGGATGTAGCATCCTCTATTTTAATCCAATAATTTAATGGTGCAAATGTGACATAAACTAGTGAGTTGGTATTTCTCAGGATATACAACCTATATTGATCAATATGGCCATGGGCCAAGCTATTAAAAATGTATAATGAATTATTATTAATTACACATTGCTAGCTGTGATACGAGAGGGAAGATAATGAAGAGAGACATGATTCCACAAGAGAAGGGGCTTTAATGGAAAACCCACGTCCATTTCTTGAGTTAATGTGGAATTACCATATAATCCTCCCTTTGACTTATTAGACATTCAAACATTGAATTCATGTAAAAGGGTTGGTGTGTGAGATCACCTCATAGATTTATTGATAGAAAGGTACGAGTACAAGAAATCATAGGAGAAGTTTGAGAGTCAAGCAAATCCTTTAGGGGATTAGTGAGAGTCAAGAAAGTAGGGAAAAAGAATTAAATTTGAATGGGTATGGTAGATAATTTTTGTACATGTTGATTTTGGGCAGTAGGAGGAGAGTGGGGTGATGGGAAAGAGCACTAGCCATGGTAGCCATGAAAATTCATCTTGTTGGGTTGATTTTGATGTTGGAAATGAGACTGGGTGTATGTAATATCTTAGTGGATTTGTGATATAAAGCTAAGAGTGAGGTTGTGTGCATGTGGTTTCATTTATTGTTGAGGAAATGGATCAAGAGTCTTGAGAAGGATATTGTGAGTACTCTAAAGGAAAATTTGATAATTCTTGGAGTTCTTAGCTATGATATTTCATGTTCAACTATGTGCATTGAATACCTAGAAGGAAGTGGGAAATCCCAAGGTTCTGCGTGGTAGAAAATGAGGATCCCATTCCTTGGGTTGTGCGAGTTGAAGTGAAAGAGAAATGGTGGATCAGAATTGTAGTTGGAATAGAAACTTGGGAATTGAGTTGTTGAGTGTGTGCACAATGGACAAGAGAGTAGAGAATCCTTATGGACTCATAGCCTTAGCTCAAGGGTGGCTTGTTGTTGAGAGAAAATGAACAACAAACCTATGGATGAGAGGAACGTCCCATGTATGCAGCCAGTTGGTATTTATAAACATATAAGTGTTATGTTCTCTATTTTATATGATTAATTCCACTACATAGTTATTTTAATTTTAATTGGAATGTTGTTGAGTACATGTAAATAACATGAAATCATGGTTTTGTATATGATGTTATATGCATTAGTAGTTTAGCATACTTCTTGCTATTAAATTTAATTACATGGACCATTTAAATCCATTTTTAACAGGATGAGTATGTTATATTTTATAACTCTTTTCAATTTTTTTTAGGAAGAATCTTATTGTATTCATAAATTTTTTTTAGTAGGACTATAAGAATTCTATTTTAATTAATATATTCATCTATGTGTATTAAAAAAAAAACTATTTCCATCTCCTCTCAAAATTTATTTTTGGTGTGCTCAATTTTCATGGCAAAAGAACTTATCAACTAAAAATGGGTTTTTGAAAGCTTGTTTAAAGCGTGTTAGATAGATTCAGCTAGTATGGTTGTTGGGATGTGAGGTAGTGTGCTATTGAATCAATGTGCATTCCATATATAATTTGTTGAAACTTGTGTTGTGAGATTTTATATTAATCGTATATTTCTATAGAAAATTTTGCAAAAGTTATATTAGTAAAAGTATCAAATTGGATGGTATTAATTATGTGAATCGGAAGTTTAGGATTTGAACCTTGATGGAAGTTTGAATGATTGGAACATGATAAAGTAATAGATCCATGCCATACATATCAAGTGGTAGCCTTAGATTAGGAAAATAGAGAACTAAATAAAGGGTGCTTTTGATGATCTTAGTGAAATATGCAATGATTACAAACATGAAGGATTGCAGTAGGTCAAGAAATATAAACAATATTAAAAAACCTGTTTGAAATCAAGAAGATAAATAGGATTTGGTTTTGAATGGAAGATTAGCATCAATTAAAATGAAATAAAATGAGTATGTGAATGGTTATTTATCAAGGGTGAAAGAGTTGAAAATAATTAGATAATATTGTGTTATAAACCAAAAAATCAAATAAGCATAAGAAAAATAATATCTAGTAATGTCATTCTAAAATGCGATGAATGAATAAGATACCTCTTTGATCTGGATTTATGAACATAATGAAATGAAAAAAATGATATATAATATTAACATAGAGACATAGTGAATAATAACATAGCTATAGTAAAACTTGACTTCTATTAAATAAGAAATATGCTGAAACTGTAAAATGCATACTGAAACAAGCTTGCTCAAATGGAAGTAGATTATCTCTGAGAAGAGATGTTGCGGCTACTCTCATTCACAAGAAGATGAGTACAAATAGGCTGCAAAATAATTTTACATAAAAAATGAATGAAAAAACCCTAGACATCCAAAAACCTAACCCTAGGAGATGGTGTGACAAAAGTCATGTGGGCTCCGCTGTGGTAAGTTGGTACATCAACTTCCCAGGGTCATAACTTTTGCATACGATCTTCATTTTAGGCGCGTAATACCCCATTGGAAAGGTCTATCCGAGGAATAAACATGATGTCATCACACTCTAACTATGTTTACAATGTGACTATGGTGGGCCTAACAAAATGTTGTTTAGGGCCTCAAAACGAACTCGGAATTTTAGGACTCGAAAAGTTAGGAAAATAACTACCAAAATGAAAATTGAAACTGCCAAGATGAAATTTGTGTATGAGCCAGTTGGAATAGGTGGGTGGCCACTGATATACACCTTAATCAATCCTACCCCATTAGGAAGAAATGCTCTCAATTCCATTGAGTTCCCCCATCAGATGAGGAAATTTATGTTGAATTCAGCCCCAGGTGAGCCACTTGCCTTGGTGCAGGAGTTGCCCTGCTTTGACAACATGATAAAGCTGGAACTTTTGTTGGTCAGTTCCCTTAACCTGTTTTTCCATGATCTAATCAGTGGATGCATGTTCCATGTAGTTAGGGTTGATATATGTCGGTCTCAATTGTTCTGCTGCCTCTGAGGTGTCCAATAATGGTGGAAAGTATGGTTGAAGGAGGTCGATATTAAACGCTGGGTGAAAGCCAAGGAAGGGGGGAATGTTATGCTTAAAATAATTGTCACCCATAGCCTTGGTGATCATATAAGGTACATAATGGAGTGGAAGAATCTTTTGATGGGGTCCTGTAAGGAATTCTTTCTACAAGTACAACCAAACTTTATATCCCACCTAAAACTTGTGTGGTTCCTGGTTGTTGATCATGACACTACTTGTACCTAGCATTGGACTTATGAAAAATATCCTGAACATGTTTGCATATGTGTTGGATTCACTCGATGAACTAGGTTGATTTGTACCTCAAAACATTCTAGTCGAACCTTTGGTCATGACTGGACACTAAGCTCACCAAATCCACAACCTTTCACCCAAAAACAGATGGCCAAACAAAGGTTGTCAACAGGATCATGTAAATTTTGGGCATGTACAATTACAGTCATCCACACACATGGTATGAGAGTCTTCCCTATGTTCATCACAGTTACAACAGATCTATACATAGCTCAACTAACCACATACCCGAAAGGGTATGTGGTTAGTTGAGCTATGTATAGCTCTACTGTAACCGTGATGAACATAGGGAAGACTCTCATACCATGTGTGTGGATGACTGTAATTGTACATGCCCAAAATTTGCACGATCATCATGTTGATGACCTTTGTTTGGTCATCCGTTTGGGGGTGGAAGGCTGTGGATTTGGTGAGCTTAGTGTCCAGTCGTGACCAAAGGATCGACTAGAATGTTTTGAGGTATCGGCTATCCCAATCAAACAAAATGGTTTTTAGTATCCCAAAATGTACCCACACTCGTTCAAAGAAGAGATTTATAGTGGCCTATGTTGTGATGCTCTTCTTGCAGGCGACCAAAATTGCCATCTTGGAAAATTGATCACCAAACAAGAAAAAACAGTCATCTCCCTGCTTGGTTGAAGGAAGGTCTAATATGTAGTTCATTGACATGGATTCCTAGAGAATGTAAGGAGTAGGCATAGAGGTTTTCATGCCCTATTTCGTGATGGTTGGTTTGGAAATGGCACAGGCCGTGCATGATCTGATATACTTGCTGACATCATGTTGAAGTTTGGCCAGTAGAAATGTTATTGCAACAATACCACCATATTCTCTATGCCAAAGTGTCCTACCACCCGACTATAGTGAGATTCTCAAATTAGCTTTGTGTGATTGCTTTATGGAATATAGAGATGCCAAAACGACACAATAACATGTCCTGCAGATGAAATACAATGACAATTATGTTTGTTCCCAACATATGGTAGGTAGTGGTGAAGTCAGGATCTTTCTCATAGAGTTGGGGACATGTTGAGGTCTCATGTCCATAGGAGTGTGGCACCGATATTAGTGTGGAAATTGGAGCTCGTTTGAGGTAGTCAGTGACACAATTGGTGCTCCTTGTCTTATACTTGATGCTGAGATGGAACTGTTGCAAGTATGTGGACCACTTCTGATGGTAGTTATTATACAATTTTCTTTGTGTCTACATGAACTGCAAAGTCTTATGATTAGTGTGTATGATTGCCTCCATCCTAAGAATGCAATGCCTACAATAGCGGTAGGCTTGTATAATGGAGTACATCTCTTTGTCGTAACTTGGGTACTTATGAACCGTATCTGATAGAGTCTCACTATGATAGGTCATGGTGTGTCCATGTTGAGTGATAACTACACCCACAACACAGTCTAAAGCATATATCTCAAACTCAAATGACTGTTGTAAGCCGGTTAATGAGATCACCATCGATGAACACAAGTGTTGCTTCAAATCATCGAACACTTTCTGTTGTGACAAAATCGACATAAATTTTTCCTTTCCACCGACCCTGGTCACCTGGATAAGGGCCCATGCAATGTGGGGGAATCCCAACATGAACCTGCGATAGAAATTGGTAAGGCCTAAGAAGCTCCATAGCTCAGTGAGTGTGGTCAGGGCTGGCCAGCCATTGATGACCTAGATTTTGGATGGATTGACATGCACCCCATGCGCATCAATAATTTATCCTAGGTATTGGACCATGTTCATGTCGAAGGAGAATTTTTCCAAATTTGCATATAGTTGGTGTTGTCGCAGAGTGTGCAGAACTTGTTGAATGTGATCAAGTGTTTTTCCCAATTCTTTTTGAAAGGATTTCATCCAAATACACTATCACAAAACAATTAATGAAAGGCCACAAGATATTACCCATCATCCTAATGAAAGTTTTTGGGGAATTTTTCAAGACAAAGGGCATGACCAACCATTCAAAAAAACCTTCTTTGGACTTGAAGGTAGTCTTGCATACATCAGTATGCTCTATTGGAACTTAGTGGTAGCTGAAATTTTGATAAATCTTACTAAAGTATTTGGCCCCCTTGAGATGGTCAAGGAAATCGTCAATTCGGGGAATTAGGTATCGGTTCCTCACCATGATTTAATCTAGGGCCCGATAATCAATATAGATTTTCCATGACCCATCTTTCTTCTGCACAAATACAATTAGGATTCCACAAGGTGACGAGCTTAGGAGGATGTGCCCATTTTCGAGTAGTTCTTAGATCTAACACTTGATTTCCTCATTTTCTAACAGAGAACAATGATAGACTGTCCAATTTGGTAGCAGTCCACCGGGGATAAGATCGATTGAGTTCTTGACTTGACAGTGCAGAGGTACCCCAATGGGTGAGGAGAATATGTCTTTGTATTCTTCCATGACCTTATCCACTTGCTTCTATTGCATGGAGAGACTTGTCGCAGATTCCATGGATGTGTCTACCACCTTCTACTTACTCTGAGCATGAATCATGAATAAGACAAACTTCTCAGTCTGAGATATCACCTTCCTTCATTTCTTGGCAAAGATCAAGGAAATGGCGGTAGATGGGACCACCTCTAATATCCTGTATGATCTCTTGTACAAATTAATAATAACACTATGAGGCCTAGACTCATATACAACATGATGTTTCCATAAATAAGGTTGGCCCAAAACAACATCATAAAATTGAAGGGGAGAGACACACAATAAAGATCTTTGAAGGGCTTAATTCCATAGGCGACATGACATTGTTGGATGATGCAAATATTTCTCCTTTGGGAGAGCCACCTAATTGTGTATGATTGTGGGTGTGGTAATGTCGGAAAAGCCAACCGCTTGATGACCTCTACTGAGATGAGGTTCTTATGGCTATTTCTATTAATAATGAAGTGTAGTGGAGTAACCTTCACCCACATTTTTTAATAAGAGAGGCACTCACCTTCCTCTGGTTCATCAAGTTCGTCGATCTAGACCTTTGTGGCAGTAAGCAATGGTGGCATTAGATTCTACATCAATAATTTGTCTCCCTTTTTCTAGTTCTGAATTTTAGTTGAAGCCTACATATAATTCATAGGCTTTCACCTTGACCACCAATGATTGTTTTGAACAACAATGAACGGTGTTATTCTAGGGGATATTATGGAACTCACACCATTTCCCAGTGTCTTTCTTTGTCTTTCCATTGTCCTTCTTTATTTTTGGTTTTGACTGGTTGTCCTAAGGCTACCCATCCTTGCTATGCCCTTTGTTCTATAGGTTGGGGTTGCCTTTTCCCTACTTCTATTGTGATGGGTTTCCAGACCCAAACTGTCATGTTTTATATTTAAAATTCTGCTCGATTTTTACAACATATCGATAAGCCATGCCCAAGGAAGAAATTTCCAAACACTCCATTTCTGTCTAGATGTATCTATGTAGACCATCATAGTACTTGAGCACCATATGTCACTCAGATTCTTTGATACCCAGCTTGGTGCGCAAGGTGTGGAAGACATTGGTAAACTATGGCACTCTTTGGTCCCTTTCCTTCCTCTGTGTGGTCTATCTTGTATATAAGTCATCATAAATTCCAACATGGTAGTATTGTTCCTTAATAACATCCCTGAAGGAACCCTAAGTGGGTGAAACTACAATCAATGTAGATCCATCTATTTCTTTTTTTCTCACAAAAATTCTCCCACCAATCTTTGACATGGGGAATGACCCCGCAGAGTGAAAATGTAATATTTTATCTATCAAAAATGTTGTGGACACAAAATACCCTTCTAGAAGGTTTAACCATTTATCTACAACCTTCCCATCTATTTGACCTTCGAATATAGGAATATAAAAATTGATCTGTACCTTGAAGGGGGTGGTGCCTATGTTTGAGGTAGATGTGTCACTTGCTAGCAACCATTGAAGGATTTGTGCAAATTTATCCATCATCTTTTTCCTCTGTCGCTTAAGGGATTCCTAGAGAAACATTTTGAAAGGATATCTTGTCCCGTCGTCTTTCTTTTCTCCCTCCATGGAAAGTTTCTTGGGCGTGTGAGAGTATCTTTCCTCAAGAGAAACAAGCTCGAGACCGAAATTTCTATACCCTGACCTCGTTGGGGACATGCACTAAAAAATGACAAGGAGCAAACCACTCTAATATGACTAATCCATATTTATGAACAAAACGAAATAAAAACATAGATCTATAGTATTAACACAGAGACATAGTGAATAATAATAGAGATACAATAAAACTTGACTTCTATTAAATAAGAAATATGTTGAAACTATAAAATGCAGACTGAAACAAGCTTGCTAGAATGGTTGTAGCTTATCTTTGAGAAGAGATGTGACAAATGTTCTTATTCGCAATAAGATGAGTACAATGAGGCTCCAAAATCCTTTTACATCCAACATGAGTTCCAAAACCCTAAACATCCAAAAACCTAACACTAGGAGATGAAGCGCCAAAATTCATGTGGGCCCCATTGGGGTAAGTTGGTACATCAACTTCCCGGGGTCATAACTTTTGCATACAATCTTCGTTTTAGGTGCACAATAGCCCGTTGGAAAGGTCTATCTGAGGAATACACATTATGTCGTCACAATCTAATGTTTTGTA
Organism: Picea glauca; assembly: GCA_000966675.3. Classification (NCBI taxonomy): domain Eukaryota; kingdom Viridiplantae; phylum Streptophyta; class Pinopsida; order Pinales; family Pinaceae; genus Picea; species Picea glauca. The sequence continues at coordinate 74,904 of JZKD02S0947122.1, read as the reverse complement.
TAATGTGATTGTGGCGTGCCCAAAAAACTCTCTTTATGGCCTCAAAATTGCCCCAAAAGTTCAGAACCCAAAAATCTAGGAAAGTAACTACCAAAAAGAAAATTGAAACTACCAAGATGAAATATGTGTGTGAGCCAGATGGAATAGGTGGGTGGACACCAATATCCACCTAGATAAGTCTTTTAGGGGAAAACCTCCCAGTACAACATATATGAATGCACAAAACAATATGATTATTCATATGACTCTCCTTGATATATAAAGAAGGTTAAGATAGTTTGAAGACATCTACAATAATAATTCAACTTAAATATATAATAATATTGACAATTAATTAGAGTTGGGACCATAACATGCCCCTTTTAATTCAAACAAGGTTTTCCCTCAAGAATGATCCACTATAAAATGAATCTATATGATTCACAAATCTTCCAAGTTACATCCTCTATGACCAACTTCTTCCACTTGATAAGGTAGTTATTAATTGCTCTAGTTTTTAGTTTCTTAATATTTGTTTCAATGTCCTTTCTAGGTTATAGTATGATTTTTCTCTCTTCGTCGATCTCTAGAAGAATAGTTTAAGCTGATATCTTATCAGTGATTATCATACCCAAATAGAAAGCATGGAAGATCAAAATGGACACGTGAATGAGGTAACTCCAACCTATAAGCCATACTATCGATCCCCTACAACACAAATAGGGAGGACTGATTCCATGAAGCTAGGTAACAATTTTTGGTAGGTGAGAGGGTGAAATAGTAGATTTTCCAACCTTCAATCAAACTATTTTAATTTTCTTGATTGAGGTATTGATAGCTCAATCAACCACTTAAATAATCCATCTATCAAGGGTTCTTATAGGATAGAACAACCCCTTTATTGACGTGCATGTACGAGTTAAGAAAACCCTAGATCAAGTTATAGATATGGAATGAGAGTTAGGACCAACTGCGCTATAGAGCTAGATCAAGCTCTATAGCTCAATCAATGTCCTTTTTTTCATAAAAACAAACAAAATATAGTCATGAGGCATTTATTTCTATTTGCAATAAATATACATAGGAACCTCAACCTAAGTATTATCTCAATCGAGCTACTTTTCTTAACCTACAAAGACCTCAAACGATGGTTTAACTAATTCTCAGTCGAGGAATTTTGAAAATGCATATTAGGCACTCAATGGAGCTCTATAATAACCCTTGAGTGACCTAAATTTATCAATCAAGGGTTTAAAATACTGAAATGCACCCCCGTTACCACAATGATTTTTTGTAGTTTAACTTCTACGGGTGAAACCCCTTCATTAATTTCATCTTAAATAGAAGATCCATTTCCACGGGATTCCTCAGTGAATCCTCTATCTAATGGTGTATCATTTTCACACTTTCCATTTCATATTATATTTTTAATTTCTTTTCCTTTAAAATTTGTTATTTTTTCCATGGTTTCAAAGGTGTTCAAAGAAAAATTGATAGCATAAAAACTATACAACCAAAAAATTACAAAAAATATGCGGGATCCGGGTGGATATTTACTCTTCGAAAAGGTACTTTTGTTTCTTCAATTTATATTAACATTAGGGAAAAAGTTGACATGAAGACAAAGGTGTATAAAATGAGATTGAAATGCTAATTATTTGGCCTTGAAAAATAATCAAAATATAATTTTACAAACAAAATAAAGTGGCATCTAATATGTGTTGTGTAATGGTCCTCATATATTTTGTTCACGTTAATATTTTTTGCAAAAAATATCATTACAAAGACAACTCWATTTCCTCCCAATTATTTTTTACTACACATYAAAATTAACAAGGTATATATGAGTTTTCAAGTTTCAATTTTAAAATTTTGTAAATTGTCAAATTTTCATAGCCACATTTCACTAAAAAGTGTTATACATTTTYATGAATTCATCTAGAATGTACTACTTTAATGATAATTTTTTGTGTTTTTTTTTTTGTGGAGGAAAATTTGTTTGCATGATTACTTTAACTTTCAAAGTCACGAGTTCAATTCTCARAAGTACCAAATCCTCCATTTGAAAGTGCATTTTGTTGTGATGTTAATAYGCTTGTTATTTCACCTTGCTTTGTGCTATAGTCGTGTTTAGCCATATTGTCCTTTAATACATGGAGAACCTCTTGTTGGTGTTGGGTGCAATTCCTTGGAGCTCCAACCTAACATTTCCTCTAAAAAAATGATGTGAAGAGTGTAGGTTGATATCCATAGAGTATTATAACTGAAAACATTTTGGATGAAGTATGAAAACAATTGTTGTACCATATTTCTCCTAAAAGTAACTACTTTAACTTTATAAAAAATAAGAAATATAGTCTTTAAAAATTTTATTCACAATTTTATTTTTCATTAAATTAAAATTGATAACAAACATAATAAATCAATTAAATATAAATTAATAAAAACAACCATCACTTACAAGATTATTGGAATGTCCCTCACTTACTAATGAAAACATTATCAACTATTGGATATAATGTTGGGTTATAATGACTCCCAATAAATTAGATCACTCCAACCAATTACCCATTAAAATGGTTGGAAAAAAAACAAAAAAAAAACTAACCAAATAATAAACCCTAATATTCCTTCCAAAAACTGCTTGTGAAATTTCAAATACATAGGATACCTTTTTTAATGATTCCTTCCCAAAAAAAATGTGAGTGAAAGTTCAAATACATAGGATACCCTTTTTAATGATGTGACTTGATGAAAGAAGAGAGACTTGTCAACATCATGTCTTCTTATGGACTAGCGGTGTCCTCTTCTCTATTGAAATACATAGAACCAATGTAAAACCAACCCTGTCAATGGAATAATAAAAAGTCCACCAAAACATGAAAATAAGGAAAAATCACAAGTCTTCATTCTTAAATCTAATAAGACTAAATTTAAATAAAATTATAGTTAAATTAAATAAAATTACTGTTAAATTTGATAAAGACTATATCTAATAAACTATGTTGTTATTTTTTTCAAAGAAGCCAACGGAGAAACTTGGATGCGAAAGTATTAATGGCCACCAACTATCATTGTATTTTTGTCACGCTGTAAATGTTTAATTTTTTTTAATTGTGCGAGTGTTAGCTATATTTTCGTTCGTTTTATGTCACTGAGGAGAAAGTGATATTTGTTTGAGTTATTTAGAAATAAACCGGAATCCTGTCATTTTGTTTCTCACTACGGACGTCGCCCGAAGAAAGAAAAAACTAATCTGCACACGTTTTGGTTAACCGATAGCTTTAATGCCTTGCATGTTTTGTACCATGCCGGCACTCTGATATACGCTCCTTCCCAAACAAGGACGTTGGTTGTTCATTTCAAACAGACATACCCGGAAGGGAAAGACTTGAATTACAAGCACTCCCAGCCTGAAGGTAATAATAGTAAACTGCTAGTTCATATTATATTCCTGGGTTTTGGGCATGGAAGTTTAACTGGATTTTATAGTGATTTGTAGAATGATTACCCGTATCATTCATTTCCTCCTTTCAGATGGAGCACTCTCAGCTATAGTTTATCTTAATTTGATGGGTAATGGTCCTCTAACGAACTTACTGTCAAAACAACAAAATGAAAGTGAAAGCCGCAGTACCACTCTCTGCATTCCTCTCTACATTTATAGTGGCCGTTGATTACATTTTTCTGTTGCTGCATATCTCTGACTTATATAGTTTTGGCAGTGTGTACATGACGATTTCTAGAATAGCTAGGTCGCAGACTGCCAATCTCTGTTCATTCCTTACCTACTAAATATTAACAGTTTTTAAGAGGGTCTGATTAATCCATCCAATTAAACCATACTATCACAAATCCTGTGCAAGAAGACACCCAATAAAACCTAATTAGGGCAAGGCTTATGCAAACAAAGTTTTCAGATTCTGGTAAATAAAATATGCCTCCTAAAGCTCCACCAGATGAGCAGGCTTATGAAAACAAAATTGCTCGTACCTTTCGGTAAAACCTCCGACTTACTCATCTGTTATGTGATTCCTCTCAGAAAGCCCAACGATCGCAGATATATAGACATCTAGTGTGCGTTTAGACTTTTTATAGATATTAAGTATGGTTGGTTGAGCATGTCGAACCCTTGTCCTTCTTCTCTGCTCTCGACTCTCAAAGGTTTTGCGTGTACGTGAGAGGGAACTAAAACGCTAGCTCTGAATCAATGTGATGGACTCCTTGCTCTCTGATTATGGGAAATAAGAGAGATTCGTGGAGACCTGAGGAGGATCTTTGCCTCAGAAATTACATCGAAGCTCACGGAGAAGGCAGGTGGACAACTCTTCCAAGGAAAGCAGGTTTGTGCCCACTTCACTACAAAGTAGAAAAAATAGCTCTGACATGATCCTTTTAGGGTTCTTGATCTACTGGAATGTTTCTCATTGCTTGTGAGTATCAGTATTTTGCACCATATAATTTTTCATATATAATGATTTTTATGTCAATGTAGCATTTATAGTGAAGTGGTGTCTCCAATAATATGGAGCATTGCTGGGTGATTAAGCTTATTGACCTCGTTTTTACAAATGCCTACCTGTTTTATTAATCTCTTCTTTACAAATCGCAGCTGAAAAATTGAATTTCTCTTTTTTTATATAGCTGTAAACAATATTTTTATATAGATGTAAACACGGTTGGACTGGAATTGCTTCAGGCATTTTCAACATCTATAAAACTGGTTTTCTAAGTTCAACATCTATATCTATGAAACTAATTTTCTAAGTTTAGGGAAGTTTGAAACTGATACCAAAAATTTCCAATTGAGTGGAAACTGTTTTGAGAATTTGGGAGCTTTTTGAAAACTTTAACATCAAGGAAATGAAAACTTGGAAACTAGTTTTCCAAATAAAGAATTTTATATTAAAAGTATATTAAATTAAAATGTAAATATTTTTATTTCATTATTACAAATACATAATTTATTACAAATTTTCCATTATATTTGTTCAAAATATCACTATAAAACAAAGAATAAAGTATATATCAATATTATTTCAAAAATTAGTTACCTAAAAAAATTAATAATACTCACTTTATAACTGGATATGAAATTTTTTTAATACATGTATGTTTTCTTTCAAACATGAAAATCTAATAAATCAATCCCTTTTCATAGTAAATCAATACCCTATCCATGACAAGCATTTGCTCCCATACTATAAATTTGAAGGAAACTTCTACTAATTCCAGCAAACACTAGTATCCACCTTCCCACATTTCAAAAACTCATACAATATTACTTATAAACAATTTTTATAGTAAATTTGTTACATATTATATCTATTTTTTATATTTTGATTTGTACTTATATTTTACTAACCAAAATATTACTATTTTTAAACATTAGTTTTTTTTAAGTTCACAAACATATTAACATATCTATTACACTGTATTGTAATTACACCTATTTCCTCTATATGCAAAAATAATCCGATCAGCCTATTTTCTTCAGATATCTTCTACCACTATAAATCTTATATCCTAACCTCTCGCTCTTTTACTCCTCTAATATCCTAACCTCTTGCTCTTTTACTTCTCTAATTACTTCCCCTGCACAGGCCTGCTAAGAAGCGGGAAGAGCTGCAGATTACGTTGGATGAATTATCTTCGACCCGATGTGAAACGCGGGCACATTCTACCCGATGAGGAAGATTTAATCCTCAGGTTGCATCGTCTTCTCGGAAACAGGTATTGTTTATCAACATATACATTTTGTATATTTATAAAACGAATATTTGTAAAGATCGATGTGGAATAGAAAATATGGATCCTTTTCATTAGATTTCTAGGGTTTCGCTTATCCGATTGCTCTGCAGGTGGTCTTTAATTGCTGGACGTATGCCGGGCAGGACAGACAATGATATCAAAAATTACTGGAATACCCACCTCAGAAAAAAGCTGATCAGGCGGGGTATTGACCCCCGCACACACAGGCCCATGGTCGAAACCCAGGACTTCCTGTGCTCGAATCCCGGGGATACAGAAACCAGCGAAGACACCGAACTGGAAAATAATAATAAAAGGCTTGGAAACACTGTGGACAGCAGAGCTGAGCTTCAAGAGGTGGCATCAAAAGTAGCAATCGCAGCCCATTGCAACGAAGATGATCCGGCAACGATTCCTGATCCAGTCACGCCATTCAGCGATCCATCCCTTATTACTCCGACTGCAGCTCCGGGGGATTTTAGTTCAGATATCTCCCATTTACTTGTGGATTCATTTGTTGATGAGGAGTTTCATTTCCGAAAACCTGCTGAACATATTTCCGTAGAACAGAATGTACATCCTATATGGCCATCAACTCGGCTTGAAGCTGCAAACTTTTCTGATGACTTGTGGTCCATCCCGTCTCTAAGTTCACAATACCGTCGCTTTGGTTAACATGAACCTTCGATATTATATATTTGTACTATTTGCTTTCCCATTTCCGCTTATAATATTTATAGATGCACGAAAATCCCAGTGAATCTTAAGACTGCGATAATATCTGTTATAAAAGCCAAGGCAGCTTTGCAATTTGTTGTTTGATTGTGAAGTTATAAAGGTTTATGTCCTCATGTCTAGCTTGATGTATTCATGCCTAACTTTGATGTATTCGTTCCAAAAGCAGGAACTTGTCATTGAAAGAAGATAGGGGGAGGAGTTGTCAATTACCAGAGTTATAATGTGGAATTGATGTTACAACAAATGATCAGGCAGGGTTTGTAAGGATAAATGTATAAATTATCAATTGGCACATTTGAAATGAGCAGAAAAGTTGCTTAATCTTTTTTTTAATGTTTTAAGATTATAGTTGTATATGTAAATCAAAATTAAAAATTAAAATAATTACAAAATACTCAAAACATGTACTTATTATAACTTATATATAAGTAAAAGAGAAGTTACAAGCTGATAAGGGTTATTCTATGTTTTTAAAAGTTGAAGTAAAATTGGACATATTGAAGTGTTGATAATTACTGAAAATGTCACATTATAGATTGAAGTTTTTTAAACCTTTATCATTTAAAAAAAAATAAGTATTTTAAGTTAAACTTATAAATAGAAAGCTCTCTCAATGGGGTGTCACCAAGCATATTGTGCCCTCCGAAAGGTGAGAGGACACCTAGACTCAATCCACTCAGAGTCTTTCCACCACACATGGCTCTGCTGCCCTCCAATGCCAGCATTTAACACCATGCATTCAATTCTCAGAGTTGCGTACCCCCATTATCTCCCTCGCATAGCTCTAGTTATGGCGATGGCACTTCAGGAAGAAGAAGAAGTTAATGTGATGGGTTGGCCTCCCAACTAGTGCCATCGCAAGCTCAGGCTCCATGGGTTTTATTTCGCGCCTATGGTTTCTTCTGCTCATTCTCAGACCTCGCCCCTAGCTCCTCGCAGTCTCAACTATGGTTTTCTCCATATTTGGTTCGTGTCCATCCCTCCTCTCCTTTTTTTCTTCCCAATGCCAAGGCAAAGAGGAAAATCTAACGAGGGGTGACGTGGTATAACTCGCGGGGGTGAGGACGGCAAGTTACTCAGAACTTGCCTTAGACTCCAAACCGTGCCTCCACTTCGGATCTCCCTCCTCTATCCTCCCCGTGGGCATGCAGAGTGTAGTGGTTTGATAGCATGGGAAATTCCCTTGGCTTTGCACCTAAGCTCAGCCAGGAACCGTCGCCCATACACCAACCTCCCTCTCGCATGCCCTCTCCACCCACTCTCCCCAGCCCAACCACCCCCCTCACTTCTTCCTCCTCCCCTCTCCCTTCTTCATTCTCCCCTCTCCCTTCTTTCGCCTCCCCACACTCTTCTTTTGACATTCCACCACCTCTTTCACCTCCTCTTCTACCCACGTCGTCTTATGCCCAGTGCGATGGGTTTATGAAGATGCACAATTCTCTTGACATCACCCAAAACTCAATCTTCGAAGTCAAGCGCGACATGGAAGAATTGTTGAACAGAGACGAACGTTGGGAGCGTCGCGCGGAGCATTTTAGAGACTCTCTTATGCACTCTCTTGCACACCACTTTGGACATAGAGACTCTAGCCACAAACATCGTGAATGATCCTTAGAAGGAACGGAAGCCAACCCAATATCCAAATGAATTCGACATTCACATGTTTTCTTCATTTTTTTATGTCTTTAGATGGTTTATTTCTCTGGGTTCTAGCCCTGTGAGGCACCTTAATTTCTAAACTCAGTACAACAATTTTTCATAGGACATTTTTCTCTCCTTTTACTGCAATTGTGAACTGTTTGGACATTTGTGAACTGTATGGACATGTGGCAACATTGGTTTCCCATCTAGGAGATGCTCCCTTTGTCTCACTTTTTACTTTGACAGGTGTAATGTTTTGACTCCAAAAGATTTTAATATATATCTCTAACTTACAAAAACTAAAAAAAAAAAAAGTTAAGATTAATTTAATTTATTTTATTATTAAATTGATATATTTTAATGCGAAGAAAAAACTTCCAAAAGAAGCATGGTGATGCATTGTGATTATAGAATCAAACATTTTTTGATATATATTGAATGTAAGGGTGAAATAGTAAATTATCACCAAGTTACACTAGAAAAAGGGTTTTGGAAAGGTAGATTTTTTTTTAAAAGAAGCATGGTGATGCATTGTCATTATAGAATCAAACATTTTTTGATATATATTGCATGTAAGGGTGAAATAGTAAATTATCACCAAGTTACACTATAAAAAGGGTTTTGGAAAGGTAATTTTTTTTTTTAAAAATGGTAGTTAAATTTATACTATATCAATATAATCAATATAAGTTATAAAACCTTAATAAGAATGCGGAGAATAAGATATAAAATTGTCTTTCCTACTTAAATTGTTACAATTGTGGCTTCCACCATGATATAATAAAAATATCTATCAAAACATGATATAATATCAATATTTATAAAAAAATAATTATGCTAAATTAAAAACATATTTAACATATTCATTTGTTCCAAGATATATTCAAGAAATAAATTCATAACAATGCATTTGCAATTAACTATAATATATCATATTTAACATATTCATTTACTTCAAGATATATTCAAGAAATTCATAACAATGCATGCAATTAACCATAATATATCAGATTTCCAGAAAATAAGAAAGTAATTTATAAATTCTACAATATTATTATGTTTATATTATATTGTATTAAAAAAAATCATAACAATGCATGCAATTAACCATAATATATTAGATTTCCACAAAATAAGAAAGTAATTTATAAATTCACAATATTATTATGTTTATATTATATTGTGTTTGAGTCCACAATCATGGATATCAAATTCCTTACAAGATGTTTTTATTAATTATTAAATTTGGGAAAGGGAAGGAAGAGAATAATCCCTATAATAATTTATTATTGAAAATATTAGAAAAATAGAAAAAAAAATACATATTAGTATTTTTTTAAGTGGAATAACTATTCAACCTCATCTTGCGACCTTACCCTCAATTACGATGTATATCTCTTTCTCAAAAAGAGACTCATCTCTAAAACTATCTTCACAACAAGATCGCTAGATCACTCAACATACATTCTCTAAACTTTTTCTTCTCAAATCTTACTATACATATTTATACTTAAAAAAATGGGTTGATACCCGTTACAGCAATGACCAAAACCCTAACCCATTAACACTAGGTCAGTTAGGTTTGTCCACTTTCTAACTTCCTATGCGCGACTGATCTGCGTCTTTCTTCCTTTAACTTTCTTGCTTCCTCGATATTGCTTTTCCCCGTTATCCGACGCACTATCCTTTTCTGATCCATTTTCTAACTCTCCTCCTTAATTGTTGCGTTGTTTCCCAAAATAGCGTACACCACTTAATAATATAGTGGATTGATTCAACCACTGAAAGCAATATAAATCCTTGCCATTGGAAGAGTAGTGCAAACTTGAATTTTTCATGATCACGTTGGACTTACATACCGCTTAGTCTTGACGTGAAACTAACCTCAACCTCATCATGGAAACCATCCCTAAAAGTCCTTCTTGTCAAAATAGAGATGCCGATGCAAATTCAAAGACAATGTACTAAACACAAACAATTTAAATTTTATGAGTTTTCTATGACCTGAATATCTTACTTGCAAATATCCACAAATCCTTCATCCAAATTCGCTTTGCACAGTTGAAAATTCAGTAAAACATGCAATCTATATATCACTTTTGATATCGTGCATATAAATTTGGAAGAAAACAAACTGAGATTATGCTACAGTTTTGACATTTGTATAAGTCCATGAGAATTGAACGACTTTTCGACATTTATATAACTCCGTGAGAATTGAATGACTGAGTATTATAAAGAGAAATCCCAAACTAACATATTATACATGCAATAGTACTGAACAACAACCTTCCAAATCCATTAAATGAACTAACTAAAGTTTCAAAGAAGATTTACCAATCAATTTCCCTTTTTACGAATTGACATCAAAATTTAATAAAACTTAGATTTTATACAACTTCTATCAATCTCCCATGATTTTTTTATTCTAAATACAAATTTTATCCACTACAAATATCATATATCGTGTTTCCATTTAGACATAGAATTTCCAATATCTCTTTTGCCTGTCAAATGAAAATTTAATGACGTTTGTTTATTTTTCATACTTCTCATTTTACATTTTCAACAAATTTATCAGTGTCTAATTTTTGTATGTTGTTATATTGTCATTTTACATTTTCAACAAATTTATGAGTTTCTAATTTTTGTATGTTGTTATAGACAAATTTTAAGCTCTAAATTTTTCATCTTTTCAACAAAAAAAAATTGACCTTACAATTTTTTATAATTAGAAAACTATATATATATAATAATAAACATGCTAATTTAGCTAGTAACTTATATTAGAAAGCACAATAAAATTTTACATCATATATACTCAAATATAATACAAATATATATTACTAACACAGAGATTCAATGAAAAATAACAGAGATATAGTAAAACTTGGCTTCTATTAATAGAGAAATATGCTCAAAGTGTAAAATGTAGAATGAAACAAGCTTGCTAGAATGGTGACAGCTTATCTCTGAGAATAGATGTGACGGGTGTGCTCATCCACAAGAAGATGATTACAATGAGACTTTGAAATCCTTTTTACAATAAACATGGATTCCAAAACCCTGAAATCCAAAAACCTAACCTGATCCAGGTGGATATTGGTGGCCACCCACCTATTCCACGGGCTCTAAAAATAGTTTTCCATCTTGGCAACGTTTCGACATTTTTTTGGGTTCCAAACTTGCGGGGTCATTTTGAAGCCCTAAACGATGTTTTTTGGGGATTTGGGGCCTAAATAATTGTTAAAATTATTGACTTGGGCCATTCGAAAATAGTTCTTCTTGGTTAGACCTTTCCCACGATGTATCGAGTGCCCAAAACGAAACTCATACACCAAAGTTACTCCCCCAGGAAGTTGATGTATCAACTACCCCCATCAGGGCCCGCAAACCTTTTGGCTTTTCATCTTCCGAAATTAGGGTTTTGGATTTTACTTATGTTAAAAAGGCCTTTGGAGCCTCATTGTAAAAATCATCTGCTTGTGAATGAGTGCAATCGTCACATCTCTTCTCAGAGATAAGCCGCCACCATTCTAGCGAGTCTTTCACTCTATATTTTTACAGTCTTTGTACATTTTCACTCATTAATAGAAATTGTATTACTATATCTCTTTGTTTACGGTTGCATCTCTGATACATTTATGTTATATTATTGGGTATCCGAAATATATCTGTATATTTTTTTATTATATCTCCGCTCTCATTTCGTGCCAAAAACAATACGGATCATAACCCTAGGAAATGAAGTGCCAAGATTCATGTGGGCCCCGTTGGGGTAAGTTGCTACATCAACTTCCCGTGGTTGTAAATTTTTCATACAATCTTCATTTTAGGCGTACGATAGCCCGTTGGAAAGGTCTATCCGAGGAATACACATTATGTCATCAAACTATTTCTCCATCTATAGTTTCACTATGGTGATCCCTAAAAATGTTGTTTATGTCATCAAAACAACCTCGAAAGTTCACGACCCAAAAATTAGGAAAAAAGTGTCAAGATGAGCCAGTTGGAATAGATTGGTGGCCACCAATATCCACCTGGATCAATCCTACTGGCTTAGGAATAAATGGTCTCCATTGCGTTCAGTTTCCCCATCAGATGAAGAAATTTTCGTTGAATTTGGCCCAGGGTGAGCCACTTGCCTTGGTGCAGAAGTTGCTCTTCTTTGACAACTTGATAAAGATGGATCCCCTGGTGGTGATTTCCCTTGACCCTTGTGTCCATGATCTAAACAATGGATCCCAATTCCATGCAGTAAGGGTTGAGCTCTGTTTGTGTCAATTGTTCTGATATCTCTAAGGTGTCCAATAATGGTGGAAAATATGGTCGAAGGAGATCCGCATTGAACACTAGGTGGAAGCCAAGGAAGGGGGGAATATTGAGCTCAAAATAATTTTCTCCCACAGTCTTGGTGATGGTGTAAGGTGTTAATGTTACGGTAGTTGCGGGAGGTATTAATCTCCACGTGTAACCTTTGACTAGAATGGAATATTCTCTGATTAGGGGAAACCCTAAAAAGATGTGTGAAAAACCGTAGAAGACAAGTCGGCCTAGTAGAATAAATAATCTTAGAATAGTATCTTCTAGAAAGACAATTCGACTCAATAGGAAAAAGATAAACATAAAATATAATTACTAGAAATTCAGGTCGGCCCAACTAGAAAACTCATTGGACATATTAATATAAATAGAGGATGTTTTATCTCATTTGTACTCCTAGTCAAAGCGCAAGTCTTGTGGAGAGATGCAATTGCAACTGCAAGGAGGAATAAGGGTGTATGGTCATCCCTTGGTATTGGTCTCTCTCTAGCGCTATCAAGTGATATTCTTGGTGATTCTCTTGGTGATGTACTAGCTAAGTATGGCGCAAGTTTGAGAGAGTAGTGCAGCTACAACTAGTGCAATTGTGTATGGTACTTGTTATGTGGATATGGAGACTCTCTCTTGTGCCCTACCCTTGGAGAAGGAGCGATATTTTTTTCTTGAGTTGTTGTTGTAGTTGAAATCTAGGGTTTATCAGTTGGTTCTAGTATGTCTTTCCAAAATAATTCTTTCAAAGCTTAAAGGTGCTCGGGGTTGGCTGCATACCTATGGTTGGGTGACAATATTTTGATATTGTCTATGGTAATAAAATCACATCAATTATTTTAACAGGTTATGGGCCCACACTATCTTGAGATAGTCTAACCATTGGAAGGTAGATTGGGATTTCATTTTCAAGCTCGTTATAACACCAATTGTAGTTGGAGGAGCTGCAGTCACGTTGTACAACAACAACAAACCCTAACCCATTTTTTCAGATAACTATAGTAAATAATTTGGTATATTTGTTTGACATTCTAGTTCTCCCTAGCCTAGTGCACCTCACACCTCTTGGTACCCTTAGCTAGAAAAAATGCCTGGTTTGAATTTTTGGTCAAAGTCAAAGTCAAAATTTGACTAGTCAAAGTCAAAAGTTGATTAGTCAAAGTCAAAGTTTGACTTCTGGTCAAATTGATTATGTGGTCAAAATTGAAATTTCAGAGTTTCTAGATTGTTCCAATCATTGAACCTTCTGATTCAGTTTCTAACCTCTCCTTGTCAAGATGCTATCTAGTTTCAGATTAGAAGACAACTTGGACGATGCTATAAAGATTTCAAAGGTATGCACTTCTATATGTATTTCAAGCTATATCTTCTAGAAAAGAATGAGTGTGTTTGCATGGAATGTACTAGAGACCTTTTCCAAGTAGTAATATTGGATTCAGTGCATTCAAAGGAATGATGCAACGTGGCATGGTGTTAACGTCTTTGGGGAAATGATGGTTGACGTGGTCTGAGTGCCACGTGGAAAGCCAAGTGATAGTGTTGGGTAGGAGATGTCTAGGTGGGATGAATAACTCTGTGAGTCCATGAGTCTGTGAGTCCACGAACCTATGAACCCAAAAATATCAATAAATAATCTAAGTGTTGAGACTTTCGAACAGGCTTATGAAGGGGTGGTACATATTTGTACGTCTATGAGTTCGTGGGTCCACAATTGAAAAATGTACGTCCACAAGTCCATGATTTCGTAGATGAAAAAGAAGCTAAGTGTTGGGGTGGGTTCATGAAAGGTATGATTAAATACCATGACTCCGCAAGACCACTATCCATGAGTCTATGAGTTCAGTAAGGTTGTTAGAAGAAGAAAAAAAATTGAAACCCCGTCCCTTAGAAGATAAATAGGGGGTCAAGTATGTTACATGAGAAAAAATAATTCTGTTCTATTTCTTGTTTATCACAAGTTTTGAATCCCCCAAAACAAATCTTCCACTAAAAATTTATACCAACAGTGAGTTATGTATCATTCAAACCCTTAATTTGGAATATGGTTGGATGGATGACCTTTGTCCTAATATATCTCTCAGCTTTAAACCATTATAAGTATGAAATTTTGACCTATAGTACTCTGATATGACTTCTTAAACTCCTATAAATTTCATATTTTGAACCTTCATTGATAAACAATTATAGAAAAATACCAAAATGTAATGTTTAATACTAATTTGAGTAATAAACAACCTCAAATTCCATGAGATATATCTCAAAAATTATAATGATTCAAAATCTGAAAATTATTTCACATGTAATTCTTTATGTTTCCTTAGGATTCTGAAAATTGCATAGTCATAAACTTCACAGAATAAATTTACAGGGAAAATGTCATATTGTCTTACATGGACTATAAATTAGAAAGTATAGAGAAACATAATTTTAATTTTTGAACACCTATACTAGGAGATTTCATCTCAATCTCCTCAAATTTTCAAACCTCCTAGAAAATAAGTTATATAGAAAATTCCAAGATGGTTTGTTTAAAACTGAATCCATGATGAGTTAAAAACATTATCTTCCATGGGTTATATCTATGAAATTATAATGGCCCAAAACATGAAACATTTACCAAAGGTACCCTGATATATGTTCTAAGTAACCTACAAATTTCGTTGTTTGAAGCGGCCCAAAAAAAAAGTTATAGCAAAAATTCCAGGATGACTCACATGAAGAAGAAAAACCCTAAGATCGATGCTCTAACACCAAATTTTATGATCCAATTCATTAAAAAATGATAATAAGTCAACGAGTATAGTCCACTTTTAGGGGGAAACCTCATTTTCAATATAATCAATTCATAATACAATATGATATATATATATATATATATATATATATATATATATATATATACGAGAAAATATCAAGATTTTTCAGCGTCACCCCGCTCAGCTATCTATAAAGAAAAACAAAATAAAATTGTTA
>JZKD02S0947122.1:31993-42701 GCA_000966675.3 Picea glauca | reverse complement strand
CATAATTTTACCCTAGAGAAGTTTTAGACTTAGGACTTAGATTCTGAACTGGGCGACAATTATTTAGGGAAGTTGTTTAAGAATTTCTTAAGGCGTTAATGTCTTAGGGCCATCTAGGTTTGTTCATTCATCATCTTCAACGCGACATGCCCTTCAGGACACACTACATGCTCCAAGGGTGCCACTCGCCTCTTCTGTTGCTTTTGCGCGATGTGCCCTTCAGGATGCACCACGTGCTCCAAGGGTGCCACTTGCCAACTTGACTGATTGGTAGACATCAATAACCCCTGGAGTCAACACTCCGCCAAGTGAACTTGTTGGAGACTAAGGGCTCTAAGGAATAAGGCCCCTGCCTTATTGCGCGCCCCTTAGAATCATCGTGAGCGACTGTCGCAGTCTGCCCTCACGGCATCGTGGATCCTCTCGAACTAGGTAATCGTTAACCTACATTTCGAGCCACAGTGGGAGTGCTAGTAGGTTGTGGCAGGGCTGTTGTCCACACCTCTCCCTCAACCACTCTAGAAATCGTGTGTGGCTCCTTTACTCCATATGTGAGTCTGGTCGGCAAGCTATTGTCAGCCTGCATCATCAACAATCACATCAGAACATGTCCACATCATATCATCAAATCAAATGTACTAAAATCACAATAACCAATCAACTCCAATAGCACACTCCCTGACTCGATCCGGAGTCCAAGAGGTTTCGTCGATGTCTTTTCATCCTCAAGGTCCAAAACCCTGCACACTTAGTAAAATCGAGTCAATAGCACCTGTCTATGTCAATGCAGTAAACATCATGTCATCTATCATAATGCATCATAGTCTAGGATAAATGTTTTAATATCATAAAGGTCCAGATCACTTGCGAGCAAGTGTCCTCAAAGAATAAGGTTTCTCAGTGTGCCAGAGCAGGATGTTACACCCTCATCATATGAAACCTCTTCATCAATATCCTTGGTCCTTCGATGGAATCATTCAACATGTCATCTCTTATAGATTCATTGACATTGATAAACTTAGTTATCTGGGAATTGATTCATAATGTATCATCATAGAATTATTCATCTATCTTGATACTTTCTGGGTCAGGGAAAAGATTGGAGGAATCAACTTGCAATACCAAATTAGCGACAGGTCTCAATTTGGAAAATCGTTGTTTGGAACCCTCTAAATCCATTTTGAGGCATTAAATGACATTTTTTGGGGTTACAGTGTTCGAATATTCTGCCGACACCTTAAGTGATGTTATACACTTCGATACATTTCCAATGGTGCATAAAATTCCTTAATTGGAGTCCGTATGAAAAATTTATGCATCTCGCAAGTTGACCTACCTTGTTCACCACCATGGTACGAGTGGATTCCATGTCATCCCCCATTAATCAAACATATGGGGAGAGCCACAAGTGAACTTTCAAGAATATTCTAGAAGTTCTAAACTTGATCACTAATTGAGGGTTGAGGAACCTTAGATAATTATCATGATATGTTAAATACTAGGTTGTTGGGAAGAGAAAGGGTTCTATTATTTAGTATTGTACTTTTCCATAGTTTAACGTAGAATCCAAGAAGCAATATCTTGAGATAAAAATAGAGGAGGTAGGACATTATGTAACAATCATTCAAACCAAAAAGTTAAGGCAAACTCCGGACTAACTGCCTCTATCTTTGTACGTCCTTTCCATAATTGAAGAAAAGAGAGAAAAGCATAGGCCTGACCTTGGGTTTCCCATGATACATATTGTGTTCAATTGTGTGGATGGTGTGTACGTTTTTTTCTTATGCTTTCATTTTCATATTCAATTATTTTCATAAATTCAAGAAAATTTAGTAATTTTAATTAATATGGGATCTAAGGAAAATGAGTCTACATAGTCTAAGATTTCATAATATTTTAAGATATATTGTGATGAGTTTTTCCATTGGAATATCCACAACATTTTAAAAATCAAATCTCTCGAGGATTGTCTCACGAAGTAAAACATAATTCAGATACAAATTCTCTAATTTGAAACTTATTTAGTCATCAAATATCAATTTTCCTTTGAATTCACTCTAACATCTATTTTCCCCTCGGGTATTTACAATGATTGCAAGTATCTTTTATAACTATGTTTCATCATGTTAATTTCATCACATATAAGTTAAGGGACCTTTGACAATTCATTGAATAGGCCACTTGTTCCTTGATAGTATTAGATGCATAGGTGTTATCCAAGCCAAATAGATGATCATCCAATTTGAGAAAAATCCAAGAGAACCAATACATACTTGAGCATTTCCCTAATCAAGTACAATTAAGCCAGCTTGAGAATTCATGGATGCATTGCCCCTCCCTTCATCAAGAATTGCTGATAATGCACTTGTTTTTTGAACAAATCAACATTTAAGGATGTTGTCTTGAAAACAACCACTAACCTTAACTTCATTCAAACACAAGTTTTTTAAATATGACTCTATTTTTCTAAATAGTTCTCACTCCTCACAAAACAACAATTTTCTATTCCAATTCAGAATGAAAATAACATTCTTTAGGTGTTGAAAGTACATTAAAAATATAATTAAAGTAGATACAATGCATTGACAAGAATAAAATTACATAATTAATGTACATATCATATTTTAACTTGTTAAAAATAATTTTCAATCCTTCCCTTTTTTCCATTCTTCTTTTCAACCACATGCCATCCCCATGAAGAAGGATCCACATTATCTACCCATAGCTTATAAATTGAACAATTCCTTATTGGAATAAGAGGTATTAGTTTCATTAAACTGTTGCATTCCCCTGTGAGAGATAATAGGTATAACTTCCATCCTTGAGGAGGAAATCTCAATATCCTTGGATTCTTCTCTATGCTTCGAGACACTTCTAAAATAGTAGGAATAACTTTCACAGAATCTTTTGTTTGGTGATGGTCATCATCCTTTGCCTCTTCTTTATTCAATGAAAATGTCTAACTTTTTTATTTAGATTCAACTCCTTCTTTCTATGAAAAATTATCTCATGCATGAGGAAAATAATTTTGCAAATGTGCTTGAAGATGACAGATCCAACATTGAAATGTTGTATTCTTATAATTCAAAACCTGAGTCCATCTAAATGTGTTTATTTGGGAATGGTTTTGTTTGGGACACCCATATTGAGATCGATTTTAAGACAAAGTTGAGCATATGTGCATAGTTAAGCTACAACTCTCTCAAAATCTATTTTTAAGTAACTACCCGAATTATTCCCAATATCCTTCATAACTAATATATGCCAAAAAAATAAGGAAAATTTTGGAAGTTGAACCGAAGCATCCTTCATAACTAAGATATGCCAAAAATGTAAGAGAAAAGTTGGAAGTTCAACCCAAATAGGAATGAGAACAACAAACATACATCTTGGATCAACTTCTAGGAACCAAGCAATTGTAAATAGTCTCACGTCTAACAAAAACCATGGACCCACCTCTAAAAATTTCTTATAATAAGCATGATAAATAAATGAACCATAAAAAAAACCTTGAATAGAGAGATATATCACAATTTTTTTTTGTCAAAGTCAAGTGAATCCATAGGTAGAAACTTTTTTTTTGTCGATCCATTGAAAAAGGCCAATAACCATTAAGTTTGTAGATAACAGTAGGTAATAGGTAATTCATAGTTTTGATGAAGATAAATAATCTCTGTTGTTGCGATCTCTACCAACAACTCATTGTCCACTTTATCTATAATATATGCATTAAGTGAAGGAGGGATTTTTATATTTTACTACATCTTTGAAGGATATAGGCTTTGAGGGGGGGATTTTACGAGCTATGTATTTCTTATGGACTAATTTTCCGCATTTTTTTCTAATAAAAATATTAGTCAATTTTCATTTTTTTTAAAAGTGATTCACCCAAATTATATAGAATAAAATTATTTTACCTTAAAAATAGCTCAAATTTTAAAGAAAATAAATAAAACCCTTAGAAATTTGAACTTTTTTAAAAAAAATTACCAAACATTTTATAGTTTATATATTAAGAACTAATAAGATTCTTCAAAATTTCCACATTATGAGATAAATTTTCATTCTTAAAATTATCCCTATTTTGAAGTTGAAGAGAATGCAAGACCACTAAGTCTCTCTTTAACTTGAAGACACAATAAATAAGTAAATCTTTGCATAAGCTTTAATCACACAACAATTGTAAATTGTTTACCCACAAAAATGAAATGTTGATGGTTCACACGAAGTCATCCACAAAAGTATAGAATTCCCATGGAGAGACTTGACCATCAGCTGAAAGTTGTCCTTGATAATAATAATTTCAACGAATACATGTTATATAGACAATTCAACAAACACTTGATATGAAGAAATTTTGTCAAACAGTTGATGTGCAGACTCTTAATGGTTCTAAAAGCCATATAATCGCTTATGGGGATTATCAATGACATCTATGGCATTCTTCGTATTTCCTTTAACCACAACAGTTTCTTCCACGTACATAACTTCTCTTCGCCGTGTATGTTTTGTGTGCTTGTTCTAGTTTATTCCCAACATCAACACAGGCCCTGAAAAAGTTTGAGACACACATCAAGTCAATCAACTCCATATCCAAGCAGTATAGAACCCTAAAAAGGAAACAACTTTTAATTGTGTGAAAGAAAGCGAGATCATTTTCATACAGGGAGGGTTCAGAGATTCATTACTTACGTACCCCAAAGCAGAGGAGTATTTTCCTTTCATGCGTGGCTTAGCATCGTAGAAATCCATACATGCAAATACAGTTATGGGGATTTTCTTTACAGAAAACTAATAGCAGAGAAGTCCCTGGTTCGACATGACTTTACAAAAAACCCCACAGGCCGAAATTCTACATTAACCTTATAAATCATGGGACCTGCTCTACTTCCTGGGGATCTCGGCTGATTCAAAAATACATATTCAGCCAGCATACAGATTATATCTGCGTGCGAATATTGACTTTCAGCTGGAACAAACACATTATCCTTTGAAGATCTATATTCATGTACTATATTTACTAATGAAAATGTCGAATTGTTAAAGTAACGTTTCCCCTATCAAACAATCCCTTATGTGAAACTAAAACACATATGGCACGCTTAGGAATCTTGAGCACATGCGAAACTTGTTTGGAACCATTCATTATTACAATTGCAAACAATTTTTTTAAATACTCTAATGTGAAATCGAATACACGCATTCCTACATTTTGTGTTAAATGTAAGTTGTCATGGAGGGAGGGAATAAGGAGCTATGTTGATTTCACTTCTTCTCCTCATAAATATGCGTCTTTTACAACTCATATTTCTTTAGAATAAGTGTTGGGTTCAACAAGTGGCACAACAACTTGGATCAAGTTGTTGTAGGAAGTGGTGCAAACCTTTAACCTTTAAAGTTACAAGTGATAAGTTATCATCAAATATATTTATCAAGTTTTATGATGAAACTCAACATTATTTTTTTAAAGTGGAGGATAATACCTTCATTTTATAAAGATAAGATAAGATTATTGTTTAGAATTTGTTTGGAACTTTTTTATCTGGGTTTAAAAGCACATGGATGGGCTATCTTAGTGGTATTTTAAGTTATAGTTAAATCATTATAACTTCAAAGATCAAATTAGGTGAAAACATTTTTGAGATTGAAAATAATTGAGAAAAACTATGCACCACCAGGGATTTGATCCCTATGATACATCATATGTAATTGCTTAGAAAATTAAAACTAAGTTTGATAAGATATCTCATTATATAATTTACTTTGGCAATATGTGATCCAGGTAGATATCGTTGGCCACCCACCTTTTCCAAATGGCTCAAAACAGTTTTCTGGTCATTTTGGCAATTTACTATTTTTAGCAGGTTTTAACTTCCAGGGCCATTTTGAGGGTCCTCTAAAACACCGTGGGGCTCTACACAAATACATCCAAACTGAAATGGATTTTCTGGACATCTCATCACTCGGTGCATTTCTTTATTATATCTCTGCTCTCATTTCGTGCCGAAAATAATCCAGATCAATATGTGCTCATCATATATTTGTGTCTAACAATTTATGTTTATCAATATGTAATACATTGTAATATACCTAGAAAGGTAATATGGGGTACCTACAGAGGTACCCAATGGGAATGTGGTTATGTATTATTATGTATCAAGACCAATTCTAGTAAATAAGGTCCATGTAATACTATGAACACAATATAAGTGAGAAAGAATATTCTAGTAGGTGGAACCTTCTAGTAAGTCTTCTCACATTTATTGTGTTCACACTATTACATGGGTCTTATAATTTATTTATAGAAATTGACCTCCATACATAATAATACATAATCACATTCTCATTAGATACCTCCCTAGGTACCCCATATTACCTCCCTAGGTATACTATATACTTTCATTGAATAGTTACTTAAATAGACACAACTTGTTCGTTTTGAAGTGTTCTATTACAAATCAATGCACTAAATTATTTTTCACTGTATCATTAAAAATGAATGATATAATAAAATGATACACAATATTTTATTTATGGTCAACATTGATTTTTTTTTATTTTTTTTATAGCGCTCAAGGAATTACACATGTCCCTCATACTGGGATGTGGGAATCAATGCACTAAATCATTTTGCACTATCATTAAAAACTAATTATATATAATATAATGAAAAATATTTTATTTATGGTCAACATTGAATATTCTTTTTGTTATTAATATTTTTTTAAATTCCATGTGTGAACTTCATATTGAGCACAAAAGGAATTACACATCTCCCTCATAATGGGATAGAGAAAGCGTCATTTGGCACAACCACTATATATATTATAAATCTATCTCAATTTTGATTTTTTTAAATACTAGGAAATTTGTGTTTTTATCTTTTTTATCTCTCAATATGTGAGAAATCCACAATAAAAATAAATTTAAACTTCCCTTTTGAGAAACATTGTCGTCAACACTTATACATATGATATACTTCCATATGCCAAGGTCTCATGTACAAACGTTGAATACAATGTTGAACTAGTTCTAGAAGCTTATTCATAAACCTTGGTCCCATGTACGAGTGCTAACTGCAATGCCAAAGTAGTCTTGAAATATTTTCCATAATCCAAGGTCCCGTGTACAAGTGATAGAATCAATGCTGAAATGGTTAAGAAAATCCACCATAAACTCGAGCTTCATGTCTAAATTCTCATACTAACTCCCAACTCATGACACCTAAGCTCAAAACACCTCTAAATGTTGTGCTCCAAATACCCACCATGGTCATGTGCATCCAAATAAATATAATCATCTAGAGAAAACAAATCCTCCATATAGTTGGAAATGGATGGCTCTAAATGGATCTTTATTACTATAGAAACATACTAGAATTTGGTAGGAATCATCTACTTCTATATGTCTTCAATGATACTACTAGAATTTGGTAGGAATCATCTACTTCTATATTTCTTCAATGATACACTTGTCATATCACGAGGACACTCATCAAAGAGAACCTCTAAGTAATTTTAGAACAAAAAATATTATCCCTTCCCACTACGACATGTGGTTTTGTATGGTGTTGGGGAGAAAATTTGCAAGGGTTGTAGCATAGTGAATATTGATTAGAAGTATATCATATAATATAAGAAAACAAAGTCTTAGAAATTCTCTATCAAATGGTAGTAATATGGCTACGACACTATCAAAAGTTATATTCTCTACATTACCTACAACTATCACAAAAAACCCTAAAAAAGCGTAGGTTTCAAACTACAATATCGCATTCATCCAAATTCCAATTCTATTAATATTTTTTCGAGATCACATATTTTTTCATGACGAATATAGATATAAAACTATTTTTTTAAAATTCTACATAAAATCTATAAGAAATAGATCTAAGTGTTATAGATGCAAATCTACAAAAAGAATAGCTGCAAATCTACAAAAAGAAATAGATCTAAGTGTTATAGCTACAAATATACAAAAAGAAACAAGTAGAATTTGTTTTCTCATTTGTGCCCTAGAAACTATTCTTAGATATGATAATGAAATTTCACATATGATATCCAATAATTGGCAAGAAATGTTGCAATACATTATATATTAAAATACCCTTAAGAGAATGTGACACCTTAGAAGGATACTTTTATGGAAGGATCAACTCTTGTTTACTTTCCTGTTAAAAGGGATAACCTCCCAATCCCTCCAATACAATAGTATTCTCATAAATGCTCAATAAGGAGTACTCCATCTTTATTTACTACCCATCAAACATTCTCATAGATACTCAATAATGACTCAATCTTTATTTACATCCTACCAATTGCTAACTACTTAGTGAATTTTTTTTAATAAGACCACATTATATTTATTAAATTCTAACCACCTAATAAGTCCTTATTTAATAATAACTAAAACTATGAATATAATCCATATTACATTAAATACCCATCATACTTATCCAAATCTTATCTTTAATGACCATAGATCCCTATTACATGTTAGGGAGTATCCCAATAAATGAAAACAACTTCTTAAGTCAACAACAATATATTGTAAGACATACTTTTAAAATAGCATATTGAAACTGGAGCATTGGAAGACACATCAAAAGTTGTGGCTCCCTACATGGGTTAGTAAGGTTATTGAGTTGTTCGTGGCCTTGTGCTTTTGCAGACCTTCTCTATTTTTTTGTTGGGATATGTCCAAATTCATTGCAATTCATATATTTTTCCATTGTTTAAAACATTTGGCAATGGGTGTGGAATTGCAAAAGTTCTACATGAAGATTATGGTAAGTAGACAACAAGAGAAAATGCCATTCAAACATGATGTCCTACTTGGAGTGCGTGAGCGGACGGGGTATTGCTTTAAAGCCTCTACAAGTTCATGCATAGTGACATATAACATTTGTGTTCACATTACGTTGCGATATTTTCTTAACTACGAACACATTGAAGGTAAAAACGAGGAGAATCTAAAAAAAATAAAAATTGTATGTTGACCAATAAAAGAAATGTTTTAATCATAAAAAAAAATTATATTTATATATTAGTTAATTTGGATAAAAATTGTATGTTCACCACTAAAAGAAATGTTTTAATCATAAAAAAATTATGTTTATATATTAGTTAATTTTAACATTGAAGTTTTTTATTTAGGATTAATATTATAATATTTTTGTTATTAATATTTTTTTAAATGTTACATGTTAATTTTATATTAATCAATAAAGGAATTATATCAATTACACTTTTTTTTGGTATCCGGTATCTAAATAATTATGCATCTCTTTTATAATGAACAATATATTATTAAAATGTTTTAACCATAAAAAAATTTGTATTTTTCATTGCTCTATATAATTTTCCTTCTAAGAGGTTACAAGTTCAAATCCAAAAGAGATCGGGTATTGTTGGAGCCGGAAGTCACTCCTGGATTGCTAGCAGGAGCAGAGCCCGACACCCATCAGTTTTAATGTCACAGTTTGTTTAAAAGGGGTGATCAAATGGAGGAAAACTCAGAACAATATCGTCCCAACTCAGAGACTAGGCCAGGCATGCATGGACGAATGAGGTCTTCATAAACTTCAAACAGTGAGTCGTAGTAAGGGGTGAGTAGGGAGAAGACTTGCATTAGAAGAGTGCGAAGGTCTATCACAAACATCCGGTTTGTAACAGACTGGAGAAGAAAGCATTCAAACGCAAAATCCTTTTACATTCAAACACAGAGGACCAGAGGGCACAACAATGTCATAATAAATACTTTATCATAACAAGATTGTTCAATCCACGTGAATCCTTCGACTGTGGACTCCCTGGTATGAGATGGAACATAGATGGAAAAGAAAATTGTTTGTCATAAACCAAGAAATCTCAAACACGGAGGCATAACCAGGAAACCAGAATATTTGTTGAAACTTTACAGTCGGGAGCTTAGCTCTACCATCGATAGATATAAAAAATGGCGAAAACGCCTACATATACTCAGAACAATCAACAACAGTGGAACCAAGACAATGCATTGAAAGCTTTGCGTCTGCATGGCTTCTGACAGTCAACCTCTGAAGGGTCGTGCAACTTAAGTCAGACGCAATCCAATTATTTGACAGTTCCAACGGCGAATCGACGTGCCTTTAATTCATGGTCGTACTTTCCCATTATGGCGGAGGCGATATCTAATCACCACCAACCGCTTCAATAACTGCTTCACCGAGATCGAGGATAGCCTGGCCAACTCGGCACCTTAAGGACGGGGAGGACCTCACACACCGCCACCCAGAATAACTGACTGGCTCAAAGGATATGCGTGGAGGCCAACACGGAAGGTGGGGGGTATGGGAATGGAGTGATGGGGCCGAAACTGTGAGGACACGAAAGAAGTGGCGAGGCATGAGAAGGGTTTCAGGGGAGACACATGGCGAAAGATGATAAGAGGAGGAGGTAGCGAAGCATATGTGATGGACATCTTTTAGTAGGAGGCTGACGTGGATGGAAGGAGACACGGGGTAGGTGGATGGATGACACACGGTAGCAGGAGAAAGGTGGAAAAAGAGGATGACATGATGGGAGAAGGGCCCATGCTGGTTAAACCCAGAGTGGTTGAGAAGGACGAGGTTGTCCAAGCGTCGTTGATCCGAGCATTGTAATCTCAGCCGTTGGAAAGTTGCCCCCCTGATTCTGGACCCCCCCCCTCTGCTTAAAGGTAGAAAGGA
>JZKD02S0947078.1:0-13791 GCA_000966675.3 Picea glauca | reverse complement strand
ATGGTAGAGCTAAGCTCCCGACTGTATAGTTTTAGCAATACTCTGGTTTCATGGTTATGCCTCTGTGTTTGAGATTTCTTGGTTTATAACAAGCAGTTCCCCTTCTTTTCCATTTCTGATTCGTCTGTTACCTGAGGATTCACAGTAGTGCAGCTGGTTGCAACAAAGGATTTGTTGTGGCGTTGTCGTGCCCTCTGGTTTTTTATGTGCTCGGATGTAAAAGGATTTTGCGTTTGAGCTCATTTCTTCTTTAATCTGTTGCATACCGGATGTCTGTAATAGATCATTGCGCTCTTCTTGCATAAATCTTCCACCTACTCACCTTTACTATAACTCACTACTTGGAGTTTATTAAGACCTCACTCTGTCATGTGTGCCTGATCTGGTTTTGAAGTTGGATTTATGCTGTTCGGAGTCTTCCTCCATTTGATCACCCTTTAAAACAAACCGTGACATTAAATCTGATGGGCTTCGGGCTCTGCTCCTGCTAGCAATCCAGGAGTGACTTCCGAACGCCAACAGGTTCTATTTACAATACAAAAGGATGTGGAATTATTGATCTATGGTACTCTAAATGTAAAGTTTGAACAAGATTCATTTGAATACGACAATTATTTTTGCAAGACACTTTGTAGTCTACTGAATCAATATGTTTATGTGGTAATAGATAATATAAAGGATATGTTCATATTGTTATCCTTTTATCTATTTTTACATGTTATCAAATTGATAAGCACCCGTTTAAGTTTATTCCTTATTGCACCATTTCTCTACAGTGATTGTTATGTACAGATTTGAATAACAATTCAAAATATATACCATCATATCTCAAAAAACTAATATTTCCAATATTATTTAACTATGATAAGCCATAGGAAACATGATCATACAGTCCCTTAAGAATTGATTTCAGTTATGTATACACAGTCAATCATATTCCTAACAAATGATAAACATAAATATAACATTGACAAAGAATACAAGCTAAGATACATATCTGAAACTTGATGCTGGAATACAAGTGGAACAACAACGTTTCACCCAACCATATAACAAAACAACCAAGTTCACTTGTCCTACTCACCCCCTAACCTGACCATGAGTCCATAAGGGCAAATTGAATGATCCTCCTTAGCTATAGTCACCACCCACAGATCAGAAAATCATTTTCCTCACACTAACAGTGCTCATAACAACAAATAGTTTCTTTTCCCCCAACATACTAAGCATCTTCCTGCCTCCTCCATGTGTTGTTTTTATATGCATCCTTGTGCCTAGGTCTTTCCTTCCCTCCTTGGGAAATTCACAGCTTTACAAATTCCTGATTTTTAGGGGCTACTAGTGGTCAAATTCCACATTTTCCACTTGTAAAAATCATCCTTGAGGTAACTCAAACTTGTTCCCCACTCATGGAGTCATGGTCAACTATTTTTAACCTGGTTGTTCCATTTGTCTTCCATCATTTAATTTATTAAAAATCTGTCTTACACATGTGTCAAATAAAAGAGGACAGTTGGAAAAGTCAAATATTTTCCCAACAGTCATCAAATAATTAATTACAACAATCAAAATTCCAAATTCGGATTTTCCATAAATGATAAATAATTTCCAAATCCAAATTTTCCAAAAACGAAAATTTATTTCAAAGTTCACTTAAAATTTAATATTCTAAAATTTGAAGATATTACACAAGTTTTTTCTAGACACCACATGATATCGAACCTATATGTTAGCACTATAAACAATGGAAAAAATAAACACAAATTAAAGTATTATATAAACCTATACAAAATCTTCAAAAACAATGGTTTCTCTTTTGTGCTTCTCTTTATTATCAATCACCATTTAATAATATCAATGTTGGCAAATCCATGCAAAAATGACTAAATAAAACATTTTGATTAATTATAAGAAAAAAGTACAATGAATATCAGGAAGGTAAAGAGCCATCAACCTCACATGGGCCTAATATCGTACCTAAAACACTCTGGGAAATAACTTCCCAACACAACCCAAAACTAATTAGATTTTTAACCATTAAAGGTTTTATTACTCTTCAATTTTCGATCCCTATGGCCAACATTCACTTTTTTGATCACTATGGCCAACATTTGCCACGTGTTATAAACGTGTATTCAAAGAGAGTTATTCACTTGAAGATAGTATTGCTCTAGAGAAGCTTGGAAAATTTGGATTTCCTCCCTCATGCATGGGCATAAAGTTGATTTTTACTATGAAAGTGAATATCATTTGAATAGATGACCACTACAAACATGGTTAAGGTACCACTTGGAACAATGAAATAAGATTGCATATTCTATGGAGTACACTTTACTGTGAAAGTGAATATCATTTAAACAAAAGAAATTCATAAAGGTGGTTGAGGTGCTACTTGAAACGGTGGGATAAACTTACCTATTATATGATATGCATGGAGTATCACAAGTTCTATGAACTTTTCAATAAAAACATTTTTTTTCTATTCTAAAAAGATGATGAGAAAACAAACTCTAGCTACCCCAAAGGTGTTGATGGAAAATATTTTCAAAAGTGGCCTAGAAACAATACTGATAATGTTGATTGGATTGCCTAGAATTTCCAAGAAAGCACAATAGAAATCCCAAGAGAAGTAATCACTGGAAGTATTTTATTGGAAAAGTATTATTCTACTGGTGGCTATGGATCCCCACTTAATGTCGGTTGTAACTTTTAATCCTACTTACCTCCGATATTTCACTAAATTAATTGTATTCTCAAAGAGATATATGTTAGGAGATCTCAAAATAGTATAAATGTGGGTCTTGACTAAGATTTGAGCAAACCAACAGACCTGGTGAAGATTATTAAATATCCCCTTCAGTGTCCACCACAACTGATTGCAAAATAAATTCCCACTATGCTGACCAACCTGAAGCTCTTGTTCAAACCATAAGTACAAATTGAATATTTCTAGCCATTTGGCCCACAACCATTGCACCCAATCATAATGCCAAAAAAACGCTACATTACCATACCCCTGCCCACGAACTTGGCAACCCAAATCCATAAAGTCATTATTACAATAGATAGCTTCCTAAACTAATGCCTTTCATTATATAAATTATTATTAGTAGATAGCTTGAATGCTTTCGGGGTGGATGGACCCAACACCACAAGTATGCANAAACTAATATTTCCAATATTATTTAACTATGATAAGCCATAGGAAACATGATCATACAGTCCCTTAAGAATTGATTTCAATTATGTATACACAGTCAATCATATTCCTAACAAATGATAAACATAAATATAACATTGACAAAGAATACAAGCTAAGATACATATCTGAAACCTGATACTGGAATACAAATGGAACAACAACGTTTCACCCAACCATATAACAAAACAACCAAGTTCACTTGTCCTGCTCACCCCCTAACCTGACCATGAGTCCATAAGGGAAAATTGAATGATCCTCAGCTATAGTCACCACCCACAGATCATAAAATCATTTTCCTCACACTAACAGTGCTCATAACAAAAAATAGTTTCTTTTCCCCCAACATACTAAGCATCTTCCTGCCTCCTCCATGTGTTGTTTTTATATGCATCCGTGTGCCTAAGTCTTTCCTTCCCTCCTTGAAAAATTCACATCTTTACAAATTCCTGATTTTTAGGGGATACTAGTAGTCAAATTCCACATTTTCCACTTGTAAAAATCAGCCTTGAGGTAACTCAAATTTGTTCCCCACTCATGGAGTCATGGTCAACTATTTTTAACCTGGTTGTTCCATTTGTCTTCCATCATTTAATTTATTAAAAATCTGTCTTACACATGTGTCAAATAAAAGAGGACAGTTGGAAAAGTCAAATATTTTCCCAACAGTCATCAAATAATTAATTACAACAATCAAAATTCCAAATTCGGATTTTCCATAAATGATAAATAATTTCCAAATCCAAATTTTCCAAAAACGAAAATTTATTTCAAAGTTCACTTAAAATTTAATATTCTAAAATTTGAAGATATTACACAAGTTTTTTCTAGACACCACATGATATCGAACCTATATGTTAGCACTATAAACAATGGAAAAAATAAACACAAATTAAAGTATTATATAAACCTATACAAAATCTTCAAAAACAATGGTTTCTCTTTTGTGCTTCTCTTTATTATCAATCACCATTTAATAATATCAATGTTGGCAAATCCATGCAAAAATGACTAAATAAAACATTTTGATTAATTATAAGAAAAAAGTACAATGAATATCAGGAAGGTAAAGAGCCATCAACCTCACATGGGCCTAATATCGTACCTAAAACACTCTGGGAAATAACTTCCCAACACAACCCAAAACTAATTAGATTTTTAACCATTAAAGGTTTTATTACTCTTCAATTTTCGATCCCTATGGCCAACATTCACTTTTTTGATCACTATGGCCAACATTTGCCACGTGTTATAAACGTGTATTCAAAGAGAGTTATTCACTTGAAGATAGTATTGCTCTAGAGAAGCTTGGAAAATTTGGATTTCCTCCCTCATGCATGGGCATAAAGTTGATTTTTACTATGAAAGTGAATATCATTTGAATAGATGACCACTACAAACATGGTTAAGGTACCACTTGGAACAATGAAATAAGATTGCATATTCTATGGAGTACACTTTACTGTGAAAGTGAATATCATTTAAACAAAAGAAATTCATAAAGGTGGTTGAGGTGCTACTTGAAACGGTGGGATAAACTTACCTATTATATGATATGCATGGAGTATCACAAGTTCTATGAACTTTTCAATAAAAACATTTTTTTTCTATTCTAAAAAGATGATGAGAAAACAAACTCTAGCTACCCCAAAGGTGTTGATGGAAAATATTTTCAAAAGTGGCCTAGAAACAATACTGATAATGTTGATTGGATTGCCTAGAATTTCCAAGAAAGCACAATAGAAATCCCAAGAGAAGTAATCACTGGAAGTATTTTATTGGAAAAGTATTATTCTACTGGTGGCTATGGATCCCCACTTAATGTCGGTTGTAACTTTTAATCCTACTTACCTCCGATATTTCACTAAATTAATTGTATTCTCAAAGAGATATATGTTAGGAGATCTCAAAATAGTATAAATGTGGGTCTTGACTAAGATTTGAGCAAACCAACAGACCTGGTGAAGATTATTAAATATCCCCTTCAGTGTCCACCACAACTGATTGCAAAATAAATTCCCACTATGCTGACCAACCTGAAGCTCTTGTTCAAACCATAAGTACAAATTGAATATTTCTAGCCATTTGGCCCACAACCATTGCACCCAATCATAATGCCAAAAAAACGCTACATTACCATACCCCTGCCCACGAACTTGGCAACCCAAATCCATAAAGTCATTATTACAATAGATAGCTTCCTAAACTAATGCCTTTCATTATATAAATTATTATTAGTAGATAGCTTGAATGCTTTCGGGGTGGATGGACCCAACACCACAAGTATGCATCGTCCCGAAGACATGTTTCCTAAACCTATGCCTCTAGTTACATCAAATCATGTACAAATTCAATGTTTTTGAGCAAGATATTATTCCCAATGGAGGTCCAGAACACCAATCAGAACTCCTCATTTTCATTGATTTATCTCGAAGGTAAAAATGAACCAAAACAAACTCGAGTACGCCCAAAACCTTATCTAGCATTGACAACTAAACAATTTGGATTCTTGCATAATCGTTTCATCACCTAAACAACCATTATTTCAAACCTAGCAACTAAAGTTAGAGTTGCAATGGGAGGTTGTCCTACCAATAAGCAATACTACCTAGATGGAAGAAGTTGATGTATAGGAATTCTTGAGAATCCTATGGAGTACACAACCAAAATGGGGAAGTTAAATAGGGGGATATGAAAACTAGGATAAAAATATAGACACAACGTAATAGAAACACAAGTAAAGACAATTGACAAAATTATCAAAATAGAACTCTAAATACAAGTGCATGAACCTATGCCTTTTTCCCTCCTTCCACCAAAAGGTTACAGTTAGGAATAAGAAAATATGAAAATAATGTTTTTTTAACAAAAAAAATTGAACCTAGCACCCGAATTCTATTGGCATGTTTATAGGCAGAGTGTGCATCGATGGAAAAATGGGAACAGAGATCAAAGCTCAGTGAAGAAGAAAACAATATGCAGAGATAAAAGCTCATGAGAGATAGCGTTCTGAGATGCGCAGACGAGATCCCGTACATCAAGGCTCGCAGAAGGATCAGAGGTCATGGCCTTTGACACTTAGATATTTGAGAAAGCCAAAGCTCAGGAGGAGGAGCGATAGTGGCCGCTGGATCACCAATCTCGAATACCCAATGTTCGTTAGATCAGAGTCTGTGACCAGATGAAGCACAGAGGAGAAGTACAGATCTAACCAATTGGATTTGAGCGCCAAGGACCAACAACCGTCAGATCCAATATAACTGCGAAGAGGATAATGGACGAGAGCCATCCTCCAACTCCACGAAATGTGAAATCGTGATGAGATTTGAACCATTGGATTCAGAGGACACGTGGTGAGAGATCAGCATTTCGCTCACTCGTGAACTAGAAAAGTCAAAGGTGAGTAATCCTCCAACTCCGTGAAACGTGAAGTCCAGATAAGATCTGGACCGTTGGATCACAGAGGGATGTGGGTCGTTAATATAGAGTATTTTGGATATCGAGAGTTGGAAGAGTCAGGATTGGCTCATGTTCAAACACCCAACACGCGAAGTCACGATTTGATCACAACTGTTGATCAAAGGGAGAGTGTGGATTGTTGATCTGGCATGAAGAAGTCTCGAAGGCCGAAGTCTCGAAAGGAATGAGGAACATTGATCCAAGAGGGACACACGTCGTTGGATCATGGACTCCAGGTGAAATGATCTGGAAGCAAGCGAAGTTTGAGAATTGAAAGTCCCAAAGGCCAGATTCGTGGAGGAGATCCTGATCGTACAATCAGGGAGACAGGTGTCTGCAGATCATCGACTCCAGAAGATTGTCATACATAAGAAATAAATATTTGAGGTGAAATTCCTAGAATGTGAAGTTCCATCGATCGTTGGATCTGGAGATCAGACAATGATCGTTAGATTAGGGAGATCTACGTCAGCGGACTACATCAACAAATCTCGTCCTCAAGGAATTGTGGCAGACCACGTCAGCAAGTACACATGTCATCTGACCATTGAGACTAAGGATCGCACGTGGACAAAGGAAAGAAGGCAAAGTCGTCGATTGAAGAGGACAGATGTCAATAGATCTTCCATTCCGGAAGATATCCAGTCAGCATCAACAGGGTTTGAGACTTGAAACTCCCGGAGCCTGTATCATGAAGGAAACCTCAGTTGTTGATGGAGGAAGGAGAGATCTAGTCTATGGAATTGAGAGGATAGATCTGAACCATCCATTCAAGAGAATTGTTAAGATTGTGAGATCGACGATCGTGCTCCATTGCGGGGCTAGAACATGATGGAGCCTTAATTTTTCGTAAGCGAGCCAGAATGGAAACCACAGTTTTTGGGAAAAGGACGCGTGGAGGCTCGTGGTGAATTGCGAAGAGAAAATAAGTTTGGTCTAAAACACCTTAGGATGCACCCGCAATCGCTTGGTCACATGAATCTCATATCCCAATATCATATTGTGAAATGGAGCCAATGCTCACTAGACAAAAATCGGGAAGCACCTTTTGAATAAGCACTTAATCACCGTTGGTGGTCACGCGAAGGAAGGGGATGAGAATCCAAAACAACAATAATTGATTGGATGTAAGTGACAAAGAAGATGAAGAGTCTCAACTACCAGAGAATCTAAGGAATCTCAGCATAACGACCATTGATGATGAACTCACAGGGAACATAACGGTCAGAGAAGATGAAGAGTTGCCATGATGACCAGGAGATGACCGGACAAGATAAAAGCATGCAGAATAGAGAAGGGAAGTGATTCTACTATCGAGATATTCATGAGTGAGGAAGAGATGCAGGGAACAGCCTGTAGGGAAGAGCAGTGACATCATAAAGAGCATGCAAAATCATTGTGCATGAAGGAGGCAGAAGGTGCAGGAAGAGTATAAAAACGTAGAACAGAGAAGAGATGGAAGTTGTTGTTGAGTGTGATTCATGCAGGTAGAAGCATGAAGTGTGCAGGAGCTGAAGCGCAAAAGAAGCAAGGAACATAAATTCATATCTAAGAGAAGAACATAAAGCACAGTAGACGTGAGGAGAGAGACATTGATGTAGGCAGAGCAGAGCAGTGTAGAAGAACAATGATGAGACTGGTAAGCCATAGATAAATGTTGTATCACTGTGTTAAAGTTGTAAAAATAAAATATTTATATTTCAGGGTGGTAGGGAGGTGCTTGCAAGGATTGGTGTTTTATATTTCAGGGTGGTAGGGAGGTGCTTAGGAGGATTGGTGTCCTCAAAGTTTCAACTGGGTGCTTGAACACAGGGAGTTGTAGCTTCCATCTGGTTGTAGCCAGAAAAACCAGGGTGGCAAAGTGGTGCAAGGGAGAACTATTTTTCTCTGTTATACAGGTTGGTGCATGTNTTGTTCCCCACTCATGGAGTCATGGTCAACTATTTTTAACCTGGTTGTTCCATTTGTCTTCCATCATTTAATTTATTAAAAATCTGTCTTACACATGTGTCAAATAAAAGAGGACAGTTGGAAAAGTCAAATATTTTCCCAACAGTCATCAAATAATTAATTACAACAATCAAAATTCCAAATTCGGATTTTCCATAAATGATAAATAATTTCCAAATCCAAATTTTCCAAAAACGAAAATTTATTTCAAAGTTCACTTAAAATTTAATATTCTAAAATTTGAAGATATTACACAAGTTTTTTCTAGACACCACATGATATCGAACCTATATGTTAGCACTATAAACAATGGAAAAAATAAACACAAATTAAAGTATTATATAAACCTATACAAAATCTTCAAAAACAATGGTTTCTCTTTTGTGCTTCTCTTTATTATCAATCACCATTTAATAATATCAATGTTGGCAAATCCATGCAAAAATGACTAAATAAAACATTTTGATTAATTATAAGAAAAAAGTACAATGAATATCAGGAAGGTAAAGAGCCATCAACCTCACATGGGCCTAATATCGTACCTAAAACACTCTGGGAAATAACTTCCCAACACAACCCAAAACTAATTAGATTTTTAACCATTAAAGGTTTTATTACTCTTCAATTTTCGATCCCTATGGCCAACATTCACTTTTTTGATCACTATGGCCAACATTTGCCACGTGTTATAAACGTGTATTCAAAGAGAGTTATTCACTTGAAGATAGTATTGCTCTAGAGAAGCTTGGAAAATTTGGATTTCCTCCCTCATGCATGGGCATAAAGTTGATTTTTACTATGAAAGTGAATATCATTTGAATAGATGACCACTACAAACATGGTTAAGGTACCACTTGGAACAATGAAATAAGATTGCATATTCTATGGAGTACACTTTACTGTGAAAGTGAATATCATTTAAACAAAAGAAATTCATAAAGGTGGTTGAGGTGCTACTTGAAACGGTGGGATAAACTTACCTATTATATGATATGCATGGAGTATCACAAGTTCTATGAACTTTTCAATAAAAACATTTTTTTTCTATTCTAAAAAGATGATGAGAAAACAAACTCTAGCTACCCCAAAGGTGTTGATGGAAAATATTTTCAAAAGTGGCCTAGAAACAATACTGATAATGTTGATTGGATTGCCTAGAATTTCCAAGAAAGCACAATAGAAATCCCAAGAGAAGTAATCACTGGAAGTATTTTATTGGAAAAGTATTATTCTACTGGTGGCTATGGATCCCCACTTAATGTCGGTTGTAACTTTTAATCCTACTTACCTCCGATATTTCACTAAATTAATTGTATTCTCAAAGAGATATATGTTAGGAGATCTCAAAATAGTATAAATGTGGGTCTTGACTAAGATTTGAGCAAACCAACAGACCTGGTGAAGATTATTAAATATCCCCTTCAGTGTCCACCACAACTGATTGCAAAATAAATTCCCACTATGCTGACCAACCTGAAGCTCTTGTTCAAACCATAAGTACAAATTGAATATTTCTAGCCATTTGGCCCACAACCATTGCACCCAATCATAATGCCAAAAAAACGCTACATTACCATACCCCTGCCCACGAACTTGGCAACCCAAATCCATAAAGTCATTATTACAATAGATAGCTTCCTAAACTAATGCCTTTCATTATATAAATTATTATTAGTAGATAGCTTGAATGCTTTCGGGGTGGATGGACCCAACACCACAAGTATGCACCGTCCCGAAGACATGTTTCCTAAACCTATGCCTCTAGTTACATCAAATCATGTACAAATATAATGTTTTTGAGCAAGATATTATTCCCAATGGAGGTCCAGAACACCAATCTAAACTCCTCATTGTCATTGATTTATCT
Source organism: Picea glauca (assembly GCA_000966675.3). NCBI lineage: Eukaryota > Viridiplantae > Streptophyta > Pinopsida > Pinales > Pinaceae > Picea > Picea glauca. The sequence goes on along the minus strand of JZKD02S0947078.1, from coordinate 3,316 downwards.
CGAAGGTAAAAAGGAACCAAAACAAACTTGAGTACGCCCAAAACCTTATCTAGCATTGACAACTAAACAATTTGGATTCTTGCATAATCGTTTCATCACCTGAACAACCATTAATTCAAACCTAGCAACTAAATCTAGAGTTACAATGGGAGGTTGTCCTACCAATAAGCAATACCACCTAGATGGAAGAAGTTGATGTATAGGAATTCTTGAGAATCCTATGGAGTACACAACCAAAATGGGGAAGTTAAATAGGGGAATACGAAAACTAGGATAAAAATATAAACACAAAGTAATAGAAACACAAGTAAAGACAATTGACAGAATTATCAAAATAGAACTCTAAATACAAGTGCATGAGCCTGTGCCTTTTTCCCTCCTTCCACCAAAAAGTTACAGTTAGGAATAAGAAAATATGAAAATAATGTTTTTTTAACAAAAAAAATTGAACCTAGCACCCGAATTCTGTTGGCATGTTTATAGGCAGAGTGTGCATCGATGGAAAAATGGGAACAGAGATCAAAGATCAGTGAAGAAGCAAACAATATGCAGAGATAAAAGCTCATGAGAGATAGCGTTCTGAGATGCGCAGAAGAGATCTCGTACATCAAGGCTCGCAGAAGGATCAGAGGTCGTGGCCTTTGACACTTAGAGATTTGAGAAAGCCAAAGCTCAGGAGGAGGAGCGATAGTGGTCATTGGATCACCAATCCCGAATACCCAATGTCCGTTAGATCAGAGTTTGTGACCAGATGAAGCACAAAGGAGAAGTACAGATCTAACCAGTTGGATTTGAGCGCCAAGGACCAACAACTGTCGGATCTAGTATAATTGCAAAGAGGTTAATGGATGAGAGCCATCCTCCAACTCCACGAAATGTGAAATCGTGATGAGATTTGAACCATTGTATTCAGAGGACACGTGGTGAGAGATCAACATTTCGCTGACTCGCGAACTGGAAAAGTCAAAGGTGAGTAATCCTCCAACTTCGCGAAACGTGAAGTCCAGATAAGATCTGGACTGTTGGATCACAGAGGGATGTGGGCCGTTAATATAGAGTATTTTGGATATCGAGAGTTGGAAGAGTCAGGATTGGTTCATATTCAAACACGCAACACGCGAAGTCACGATTTGATCACAACTGTCGATCAAAGGGAGAGTGTGGATTGTTGATCTGGCATGAAGAAGTCTCGAAGGCTGAAGTGCCGAAGTCTTGAAATGAATGAGGAACATTGATCCAAGAGGGACACACGTCGTTGGATCATGGACTCTGAGTGAAATGATCTGGAAGCAAGCGAAGTTTGAGAATTGAAAGTCTCGAAGGCCAGATTCGTGGAGGAGATCCTGATCGTACAATCAGGGAGACAGGTGTCTGTAGATCATCAACTCCAGGAGATTGTCATACATAAGAAATAAATATTTGAGGTTTGAAATTCCCAGAATGTGAAGTTCCATCAATCGTTGGATCTAGAGATCAGAAAATGACCGTTAGATTAGGGAGATCTACGTCAGCAGACTACATCAACAAATATCGTCCTCAAGGAATTGTGGCAGACCACGTCAGCAAGTACACATGTGATGTGACCGTTGAGACTAAGGATCGCACATGGACAAAGGAAATAAGGAAGAGTCGTCGATTGAAGAGAATAGATGTCAAAAGATCTTCCATTTCGGAAGATATCCAGTCAGCATCAACAGGGTTTGAGACTTGAAACTCTCGGAGCCCGTATCATGAAGGAAACCTCAGTTGTTGATGGAGGAAGGAGAGATCTGGTCTATGGAATTGAGAGGATATATCTGAACCGTCCATTCAAGAGCATTGTTAAGATCGTGAGATCGACAATCGTGCTCCATTACGGGAATAGAACATGCTCGAGCCTTAATTTTTCGTAAGTGAGCCACAATGGAAACCACAGTTTTTGGAGAAAGGACGCGTGGAGGCTCGTGGTGAATTGCGAGGCAAAAATAAGTTTGGTCTAAACCACCTTAGGACACACCTGTAATCGCTTGGTCACATGAAGCTCATATCCCAATATCATATTGTGAAATGGAGCCAATGCTCACTAGACAGAAATCGGGAAGCACCTTTTGAATAAGTGCTTAGTCACCGTTGGTGGTCACGCGAAGGAAGGGGATGAGAATCCAAAACAACAATAATTGATTGGCTGTAAGTGACAAAGAAGATGAAGAATCTCAACTACCATAGAATCTAAGGAATCTCAGCATAACGACCATTGATGATGAACTCACAGGGAACATAACGGTCAGAGAAGATGAAGAGTTGCCATGATGATCAAGAGATGATCGGACGAGAGAAAAGCATGCAGAATAGAGAAGGGAAGTGATTATGCTATCGAGATATTCATGAGTGAGGAAGAGCTTCAGTGAAAAACCTGTAGGGAAGAGCAGTGACATCATAAAGAGCATGCAGAAGCATTGTGCATGAAGGAGGCAGAAGGTGCAGGAAGAGTATAAAAACGCAGAACATAGAAGAGATGGAAGTTGTTGTTGAGTGTGATTCATGCAGGTATAAGCATGCAGTGTGCAGGAGCTGAAGCGCAGAAGAAGAAAGGAACATAAACTCATATCTGAGAGAAGAACATAAAGCACAGTAGACGCGAGGAGAGAGACATTGATGCAGGCAGAGAAGAGCAGTGTAGAAGAACAATGACGAGACTGGTAAGCCATAGATAAATGGTGTATCACTGTGATAAAGTTGTAAAAATAAAAGATTTATATTTCAGGGTGGTAGGGAGGTGCTTGCGAGGATTGGTGTCTTATATTTCAGGGTGGTAGGGAGGTGCTTGCGAGGATTGGTGTCCTCAGAGTTTCAACTGGGTGCTTGAACACAGGGAGTTGTAGCCAGAAAAACCAGGGTGGCAAAGTGGTGCAAGGGAGAACTATTTTTCTCTATTATACAGGTTGGTGCCTATGTGACTGGAAGTTGGTGCTTCCATCCAGTTGGTGCTAGAACACTCAGGGAGTTGGTGATTCCTTCTAGTGGGTGCTAGAGAAACCAGAGAGTTGGTGCTCTCAGCAAGTTGTTGCTTGTAAAACATAGGTTGTAGCCTCAAGAGGAGTTGGAGCTCATAAGAATGATATTGTAAAGAAAATAAAGATTACTTATCATATCAAGAAGAAGAGGTTTTTCCTTTTATGGGTTTCCTCAGGAAATATCTGTCTCTATATATTTCATGTGTGTGATTTATGTTTAATATTCTATTGCTTACTTCCCTGCATCATTGTGATCATCATTAAGTGTTCTGTAAAGAGTTTAAAATGGGCATAATTGTTTAAGCACAGCAACAACTGATTCA
>JZKD02S0947034.1:0-13791 GCA_000966675.3 Picea glauca | reverse complement strand
TTCTACAGTTTTACATTTTCAACCTATTTCATTATTTAATAGAAGATATTGTTCACTGGATATTTGTGTTATTCTTCATATCTTTGTGTTTATTGTATTCAGTCTGTTAATCAGTTCGTTCCGCTCCTAAATCATTCTGTAAAGCATACAAGAAAATAAATGACAAGACATGCACGAAGAAAAATAAATATCTCTGGATCATCCTATAAAGCATACACAAGAAACGAGGGAATAAGGGTTTGTAGAAGCTCAAACCATAAGAAAAATAACAGTCCGAGGAAAAATACTCTCATACCCCTAAGAAATCTACAGCAAAAACATCAGACCAAACTAAGCAAGGATAATGCAAGAAGAAAACACGGTCTCATAGAGAAATTTTAATTGAAAAACATAGAACAAAAGGTAAACAAAAAATTATAAAGGTGGATTATGATTCCTATGAGGAAGAAACTCCATCAAAAATAGTAAAGAATATAAAAATATCGACCTCTAAGCATTTGTTGGCAGTGATAGAGAGAACAATCAGGTGTATGGAAAGAAGAGAACAAGTGGAAAAAGAGGAAAATTCATTAAAGGTAACACAAGAGAAGCAGGAAGATGAAGAAATTTTATCAAATTTGATCATAAAACATAGAATAAGGAATCCAATGAAGCCCAAAGATGATGTAATTAAAACAAAAGTGTCTGAATAAGAACAAATTCATGATGTAGAGCATGATTCAGAGGGATAAATTCTTGATAGAAGGCATGATTTGGAGGTAGATATTCCCGATGAAGAAACCCATGATTAGGATATTCATGTAAAAGGAAATCCAAATTGCTAACACATAAGCGATTATTAATGATCTTACTGTTAAGTTGAAGAGTAAGAAAAATAATATAAGCAAACTAAAAAAATTGTTTAGGAATTGGAAACCCTAGACAATGTCATTAAATTAGAGAATGAGAAATTCAAAGAACAAAGTGCAAAGATAAGAGAAAACTATGTTGGGTTGAAAAAGAAGCATAAATCCTTGTAGCAGGATGCAAATAAATGGTATGCTTAGAATTTGAAAACTATGCAACAAAACAAAAGGTTATCTGACAAGCTAAAGAAGCATGGAAGGAGAAACAAGGGACCTTCAACAATCGTTGTATCAGAGCCAAAGGACAACTAAAGAAGTAAAGGAACACATTTTTTAAATTCTGAATTAACAATTACCCTGAGATAAAATGCACGAGGACATGCAATATTCTCTGTCTGGGGGAGATGTTTGGTGCTAGTTTTGATCCTTTCACCAGGCCCATTCACCTCCAATTTTGACATCAAACCTCTCATTTTCCCCATTTTCACATAACTAATGGCACAATGATTATTAAATAAGTTAATACATTTTCATTTTGAGATGAACTCTTTGTTTTACTTGTAAATGGTATCAAGAGCTATTTTTGTCGAAAAATCGCCTATAAGTCAGTTATTACAAGAATTAACTTTGTTTTGCGAGTTATTACAGGAATTGGAGTTAGCACATTTCCACTCGCTAAAAGAGGGAATTTCCACCTGAACGAACTTCATCAATACCATGAGATGGTAATTTACCTATTGTACCATTTATATGGCATTCAACACTCGGTGGTCAAACCATGGTCAGATTTGATAGGTAATTATAGGAAAGTCGCAAACTTAGCTACAAATCCTCCATCCAGCTCATAGAATCAGGAACGCGATGCTAGGAGGGAGGAATATGATCCACCTAATCATAAGATGAAGGATTCAACTCATAGGATCGTGGAGAAATTGTGTTGAACGCCAAAATGAATATCTAAGATATTTTCTATAGTTAGTTTTTTAAAATGGAGTGCATATGGAAAGCATTCGAATTCCTATGATATGCATAAATATTAGAGAACATGGGATATCCAAGTTGGTGATAATATATAGATTATGAATCAAACTTGCTTGTAACTGTTGAATTGTATTGAAGCATTAATATAATGGAGCTTTGCCTTTAATTTAGGAGTTAAGATATTTTACACAGTTTGAGTTTTCCTTAAACAACATATTCCAGGAGGGCCCCTTGGTATGTTTTGTATTTGTGTAAGTTGTTTTAGAAGTTGCTTTCATTTACTTGCATTCATTTCTTGTAGAGTTACATGCACTGTTACAATTTCCTGTAGATTAAGAATTTATTTTAAATAGTTTGCAAGCAATGTTACTTTGATTATGATGATTAACGATTGTTCCAGATATTGATGCTAAAGACAACAACTTGCTTGAATGATCTTTCATCTACTGTGCCATACAAACAATCATCACATAAATATCTTCAGAGTTTGAATCGAGCCTGCAATTCCTTTTTGTTTTTCTTATCAAGACATTTCCTTATTGCATTGATAGGGTAATTTACCTTTCATTCAACCTTTTAAGTCACACTTGGAAATTCCCTTGTTGGTCTTGAATCTCGGTTGACTAAAACATATTATATTTGCAAATAAGCACAACTAAGAGTTTATTTGTGATCTGATTCCATGCCATTGTCATCCAAGTCTGAGTGATCATGACCAAAATAATGAACTTCTCTTTGTGAGTCTGACACTTTACTACTTTGATTTTAGTAGGAAGTTTTAGGCAATATCAAGACTAGTTCTGCACATATTGTGCCTATGTCTCATAAGTTTACCTACATGGATTGACAAAAAATGTTGAGGAATCTAGACCACCAGATCAACCCAAAAAGGCACGCATGCCAATCAAATTTCTACATTCCGCACTAAAGATCATAAAGATACTGCACGCACGCCAAATCATAAGAAGATCTTTAGGAATCTTCCCAAATGATGAACCCAGATAGCATGGGAGATCGTGGGGTAGATAATGGATGAGCTGGAAAGTTTGTTAGGACTACCACACTCCAAAGTTGTTATGTGGATTGCATGCTGGTGGCAGAAGCATGTGAAAATGGTGATCACCAGAGTGAGTGGAGCAGAGGCAAAAATGACATAGTGTCAGAGCAGAGAAGAGAAGGAAAAGGAGCAACAAAGAAACATAAGAGAGAGTCTAAGATCTGCAGTAGTAGAGAAGTTAATTCAAGTTTTGTAGGAATCATGTTATGAGTTTGTGTAACGATTTTGTATGTAGCTGGAACAATTTCATGGAGAGTTTGTAATGGAGTCAGTCTAGTAGTATGTGCAGAATATGAACAAAGAGAAAACAACGCATTGTAGTGCATCACTTGTAGAATGCATCAGAGCATAGGGCACTATTCCTATGATATGGCATTGTAAGTCTCTTGATGTATGCATTCTATCATTTAATGGAAATAATATAAAGTTGATGTTCTCTATGTCAATGGTTGTGTTTATTCTAAGTTTAATGGATGAATGTGCTAATGTTGCATGTGGTTAGTGTGTTAATGAACTGTGATGGAATGCATGATATCTAGCCCGATTGGCTTCCTGGTATGCTTGATCCCTTCATCTCTTACACAAGACCGAACAATCTCTATGATTCTCATGGAATATCGTGTGAGACCTTCTTCATTCCTTGACTAAAGATTGATATGCCGACGCCTTGGGGTTTTGTTGGTCAATTATGGATTAACCCTGGTTCATCAACCCCCCAATGTTAGGGGATGGAAGATTGATATGTTGACGCCTTGGGGTTTTGTTGGTCAATTCTGGATTAATCCTGGCTCATCAACCCCCTAGTGTTAGGAAGGATGTGCACAAGCTATTGGGTCACCAAAATGTCATTTTTCACACCATTTTTCCTTGACTTTTAACCATTTTCCGTTTTCCTGTAACTTTGCATTAAGACCATTTTAATGTTTATATGAGGGGTTAGACTTATTATTTTCCAATGCATTTATTTTTGTATTTTAAGTGAGTTTATGATTAAATCTTAGAAAAATATGATGTTCTCACTTAATCCTGAAAATTGGGTTAGTTTGGTGATGATTATAGGCATCATTGGAGTTTGCAACAATGCTTACTTTTACCACCTAGCTCCAAATTCGAATTTCTTCTTCAACCATTGAATATTTGTCATGGATTTGGATTATCATAAACTATCTTGGATGTGGAAAGAATCTTGGATCATAGACAAGATTAGTGTGAATTGTTTTGAATTATTGGCAAAGATCTTGTAATAATTTAGGTTTTTAGTTTTTACTTATTAGTAAATGGTTGTAACCACATGAGAGAAAAATGGATCTAAATTTATTAGTTCCTTATCCTATTCTCAAAGCAAACTCATGTATAAACAAATGCATTGGAGCTGCGTATACCTCCTCCAAAGTTAATAAAAAAGATTAGTTTGAATTGGACTATTTTAATCATAGTCCTAACTCTGACCAATCTACCTTGAAGCTAATGCTTATTGCGTGATTTTTCCAATGCATTGCAATGCATGTGTATCCATTTTGTTTCCATTTATACATTCGTTGTCCCTTAATCTGCACAAACATTCATAAATGAACCACACTGGACATTAACGTAAACATGAAACTACGGTCGCTAGTGTGCTTTTGAATCAAAATGGGCCATGCCCCCATTCATAATTTATTCATACAACCAGATAATGGATTCCAGAATCGAGATGGAGACTTGCACTAAATATTTCACTTTTGGGTTTGTATCTAGTCCCTTATTACTTGAATCCCCTCTACCTTCCTAAATCAAATCTTATTTTACCTGTTTATTTAGTTTCTATGCATGGTCTCAATCATTTTTTTCAACATGTTTTATATCATCATGATTGGACGAATAATAATTCTATACAAAGAGTTAGAACTCTAAAATATTACAAACAAATATAATGCAAAAGCACTCATTATCGATAATACAAGATCTCTCTGATAATTCATAATTGACATGGAATATATAAATCCCCGAGTTTGTGGTATGCATGAGATGGATGTTTTGGATGCCTGCCAACCACTTTCAATGAGTATGTTTAGTATCCCACCGACTATAAGCTATGCTTATAATGTGCCAATTTGTTTACCTTTACATGCCATCAATACAGATACCATAATTGTGCAACATGTGCATTGTCTTCATCTGTTCAGGTCACATAGGGGTATCAAGAAGATGAAAGGTGATAAGGTTAAATGGGGACTTATGTGGTGTACATGAGCCTTTTTATGGACTTCATGTTCGAATGTCTCACCCATTGGTTGCCATGTCCCATCCACTCCAGGGGGTCCTATGTGATTGTAGGTGATGATCTAGCCATGCCTCGCAAGTTTGTCATTTCATGTCAATCATGTCGACATCGATCGATGCCAGAAACCGATCGATATCAACATTTATAAAAAGGGGCGGTTATCGTACATTTGGTTTTAAGAATGATAGTACTTTAATACGATACCTTGTAGAGCCGCTCGAGATCAATATTTAAAGAAGCAACCTCCAAGATATAAACCTGGGCATGCTGTATAAACCTCGAAGATATAAGAAAGACAAAAGAAGATATTAGCAGGACATTCAATTAATTTAAATTTCTCGAATTACGTGATGTCTCCAATAACGCTTTAAATTTACCATGAAATCAAATATTTGATAAATATTTTATTTTATGTATTAAAAAATAAAAGTTTCTGGTTCATTATGTTAAACATTAGATTTCTTAAAAAAATAGTAAGTCAAACCAAATTTATATGAAAGTCAAAACTGAACGAACACTATATACTACCGGAGGTGGTATAAAAGAGTGTCTTCTCCATTCCAAGGGGAGTAATCTTGGAGAAAATGTCCAATCCACAATGGAGTATATAAAGCATTTCAAGATCTTCTCTTATATGGATTGTAAGTACGTAATTTTATTGTGTTTTATGATTTGATTAAATTCTATGATGTCGTAATTTAATTCCCCACCATGAAATCTTAGGAGAAAGAGCTCGCTCCATGAGAGCATTGCGGTTCTTTATTTTATTTATGTAATTGTATCTTGTAGTTAGTTTTCTTCATTAAATGCAAGCATGGTGTGTTTCTTTTCCGCAAAGATGGTGTGATGGTTTAAATTGCTTTCTTTTGCTTTGAATATTTGATTGTTTAGTTTCCTTATGCCTTTATTTTATTTTCATGCTTTTAAATTTTGTCCAAGTGTGTGAATGGTCGTGTGTGGTTTGTTTCCAGAAATTTTAGGAAGTTATTAACCCTGAGATCTTGAAAGAGCTGTGAAACCATAAGACTCGAATCTACGACTATGATATTTTTGGATTAGGTTTTATATCACAATATTTATTTTATTTAGTTTCATGTTTGGTGATGCTACAAGAGTTGTTAATTCTTGGCCCCTGAAAATTATTTATCGAGCAATGTAACATCTCGTTCTACTGAGCACACTTATATTGACTTATTCTTTGAGGACACGTGCGTGCAAGTGATCCAGTTATGGTACATTATGATTTCGTTTCAATAATGAGTTATATATGATGATGATGATGTATTGTGACTTATTGTTATTTTTATGTATATGCATTAGCAGATATTATTGACGAGTTCTCCTGAGTGTGCAGGACACATGACAGGTTATGGATGTTGATGGCATCAATGGACTTCCTTGCACTTGATATTGAGTCAGGGAGTGTATTTTATTTGTTTGAGTATTTTATTTTACACACATGTGACATATGATTGATTACAATATGATTTATGTATATGGATTATTGACATCGTTTTTGTCAGTGGATGCAGGCTTGATGATGCTTGCTAAACTGACTCACATAAGGAGTATAGGGGCAATGCACAAAAGCTATACATTTGAGGGAGAGGTGTGGCAACGTTCATGTCACAACCTACTAGCACTCTCGTTGTGACCTGAATTGTAGGTTAACGATTACCTAGTTCAGTAGGTACACGATGTCGTGAGGGCAGACTGAGACAATCGCTCATGAGGAAACCTAAGGGGCACACAATAAGGCAAAATCCTTATTCCTTAGAAGCCCTTAGTCTCTCACAAGGTCGACGGAATGGAGTGTTGACTCCAATGGTCAGACAAACTTCCAAAACGAGTCAAAGGCAAGTGGCACCCTTGGAGCATGGAAGTGCGTCTTGAAGGGCACATCGCATAATTAAATTGTGAGTCAATAAATCTAGATGGCCTAGAGAACTTAATGAAATATTTAGACCTTGTTAGAACATGGAATTAATTAAACAATAAATTATAAACTAGAAGCCTAACAAGAGTCTAAGCCTAAGTTTAAGACTAAATCTAAGTCTAAGAGTAATTAAGATACTAAATAAAAATATTAAATAAAAAAAATTTGAGATAAAGTCAAACTCTAGGAAAAAGAGTGATAAAAAATAGAGGTTGGGTAAAAAACGCATGTGTGCATGAAAATAATAAAGCGATTTTCAAAATAGAAAGAAATTAAAACATGAGAGAATAGATGCACACATAGTATCATTTTGAGTTAATCTCCCATAAATCCTAACTAAATGAAGACTCATAATTCAACTCTAACTAAGATCTGGTTAGGGGACACTCATTAAATGAGAAATTGGGGAACAAAGGGACAACTAAGAGCAAAAATAGGAACACATTGGGGAATGTGAGGGAAAATGGCTTCTTAAATAAAATAAAGAGGGTAATTATTTGTGCAACTTGGGGAGAGTTAGACACGTGTGTGGGTGAATAATCATTAATAAAATAATTAAAAAGTTGAATTACTTGTGCTTGTCGACAAGTGCCAATGAGAATTTACCTATAAAAGAAATGGGGTAGAAGGGGGAAAGTGTCACTTCTGATTAGTACTGTTATTCTACCAAAATTTTGTTGGACTGTGTTTTACTTGTGAGAGTTGGGATTTCAAGCTTAAGAAATAGTGGAAGCTCTTCCTTGTGAGGAAAGCTTGGAGCTATTGTTTTTCTGGTTTGTGCTTGCCCCCTTTGCGGCTCGGGGGGCTAAGGGGGAAGAAGAGTACCCCTAGCGTTGGTTGGAGGTACCGGTGAGGTCTTGGAGTTAACAGATGAAGGGGAGTACTTAACACATACTTCTGGTTGCAGCGCATCAGTCTTGTATCAAGTTTGGTGACAATATTTCATTGTTAAATCAATTTATTGTATCTTATCTTGTAAATTATGCACCAAGATGTTGAAATAATAGCTTGTGTATATTACATAAAGATTGGATGTTTCATTTTATATTATTCTTGTAATTGGGCAAATTAGAAGGATTTAATTTACCGTTTATATTAAATATTTAAAACATGTTGTTTTTTCCATATTTGATCTTCATAAAATCGATGTTTGGAAGGATTATTGGATCGCTTGTTAGCTAGATAAAATCTATGCGTTTTTTTTGTATATATATTTATTTGGTCAATATGATAAGTTGGAAGATTTATTCAATTTCTAGTGCGTTAAAATGTAATTCAATGATTACATCTTCATAGTTTCTTTGTTAAACGACATATTGGAAAAACCATTGAAACATTTATACATTTAATTTAAAATTCGGTGAGTTCGTTAATTGTTATCCTTGTTTAACTGAAGAAATTGAAGGATTATAAAATATGTTAACTGTAGAAATTGGTTTTCAAATATATGTATGGGATATATACTCTATCGAGATATTAGATGTTTTTGGGAACTTGTTGTTAAAGGAATTGGGAATTATTCATGATATAATAGTTATGAGTGAGTATTTGTGTCGTAGTTATATTGACGATTGTTCTTAAACTTATTCCACTTGAGCACACAAATCTATCCAACATCCGAGTTTTACTTTAATTGAGTTTTAACATGTCCCTAGGTTTAAATATTTAGGTTTTCGATTGTTTCCGAGATTCACCTCTTGATCTCCTACCTCCAATGTCTCTATGTTCAATGATGATCCACAACAAGGATTTTGTGATAATATAGTTAGCTTGTTAAAATATGTGAATGTCTGAAAACAATTTCTACAGTTATGGGCGTTTTATTCTTGACCAACATGTTGCTTGACTCTAAGTGTTATGTAGAGTTTTGAACATGTTCGTTAGTAAAAATTCAAATTTTAATTGAGAAGGCCAAGGCGGCTGGATCATCAGGACCCACTACAGTTGGAGATTTGGGTAAGGGCCACACGATACATGTAGCGGTGAACAACCGCTAGGCTGAGCACCGGTCCACTGTGCTCGAGAAGTCAGGTACGATCATCGATCAAGTATTTAGTATTTTGATAGATCTAGGAGCTACAAAGAGATTTATTGCTAGTGCAACACTAAAGATAATAAAGGTAAAGGTAGTCAAATCAGGACGAGTTCAGATACGTAGAAATGACATCGAGTGCCAAATAGAAAGTTGGAGGAAGGGTTATGGATTGTAGCATTAACTTGGGTGATTTTGTAATGAAGGCCAACCTATATGTCACGATCTTAGGATCTTATGACATACTAATAGGCATGGGTTGGTTGGAATCACATGATGTGATACTTAACTGTAAGAAGAAATGGTTAAGTTTGATAGACAATTTGGGACATAGTAGAGTAATTGTAGGAAGAAACTAGGGAGTGTCCTTGAGGTTTATTTCTTTCCTACAATTGCAGAAGAGTATGCACAAGGGATGAAAGTTATATGCAATCTTAGCACTAAACGAAAAGGGAAAGGAAAAAGGATTAGAAAACCTTCCTCTAGTACAAGAGTTTGCAAATGTCTTTCCTGAAGAATTACTAGGTTTTCCGCCAGAAAGAGAAATGGAGTTTACCATAGATCTAAAACCTAGAACTGAACCTATTGCAAGAAATCCCTATCGGATGTCGACACTGGAATTACAGGAGTTGAAAATGCAATTGAAAGAGTTGTTAGATTTGGCGCTTATACGTCAAAAGCGTATCAGTGTGGGGTGCTTCGTTTATTTTCATGAGAAATAATGATGGATTGTTGAGACTCTGTATTGGCTATCGTCAATTGAACAAAGCAACAATCAAGAACCAATATCGGTTGCCAAGAATAGATGATTTATTTGATCAGATGAAGGGAGAAACTATGTTTTCGAAGATTGACTTGAGATTGGGATATCATCAATTACAGATTAAGGAGGAATATATCCCTAAGACTGCATTTAAGACGAGATTCAAACACTATGAGTTTACAGTTTTACCATTCGGTTTGACGAACGCCCTAGGGGTATTCATGAGTTTGATGAATGGGGTGTTTTGTGAATACTTGGACAAGTTTGTTCAATTATTTATTGATGACATATTAATTTATTCTCGAATGAAAGAAAAACATGACAAACATCTGAGATTGGTTCTAAAATGTCTAAGAGAAAACAAATTGTACAAGAAGTTATCGAAATGTTCTTTTTACCAATAAAAGATTCATTACTTAGGACATATCATATCTGGAGAAGGTATCGTTGTGGATCCAATGGAAGTAGAGGCTATTATGGAATGGCCAGATCCAACGAATGTATAAGAAGTATGTAGTTTTATGGGTTTAGCAGGATATCACTAACGATTCGTCGAAGGTTTTTCGAAGATAGAAAATCCAATCACGGAATTGCAGAAGAAAAAAAAGAAGTTCGTATGGACTGAGAAATGCGCAGAAGCATTTCAAAATCTCAAAGAGTTGTTAATAATAGCACTGATACTGAAGGTCCCCAACATGGACAAAGAATTCTTGGTATGCATGGATGCATCCAAGGAAGGTTTAGGCGGAGTTTTGATTCAAGACAGTCGATTGATCACTTACATTTCAAGGAAATTGAGAAAGCACGAGGAGAACTATGAAGCACACAACTTGGAGTTATTAGTAATTGTATATGCCTTGAGAGTATGGAGACATTATCTGATTGGAAAAAAAATTGAATTAAAGACAAATCACTGTGTATTGCAGCATATATTTGCACAAAGTGACTTGAATGCGCGATAGAGGTGTTGGTCAGAATTAATTAGCAAATATGATTTTGAGATTTCCTATATTAAAGGAATGATGAATAGAGTGGCAGATGTGTTGAGTCAGAGACCACACATATTCTCGGTAATACCTCTTAAGACGACTCCATGAGAAAATATTTTAGCCCTAGAAATTGATGATGACTAGTACAAGGAAGTTAGGCTAATACCGGAGAACATACCATGATGGTACCGAAGTTTGAAGGTTATTCATTGGACAACAACAAATTGTTGAGATATAACGATAGAATTTACGTACCGCCTAATGATGAATTAAGAAGTTTGATCTTAAGCGAATCTCATCAAGTAGTTTACATGGCTCATCCGGGAGTCACGAAGATGAAGGCAGACCTTAAGCCTTTACTCTTCTGGAAGGGAATGAAGACGAGCATAGTGAGTTACATGGCAATATGTCTAGAATGTTAGCAAGTGAAGGTTGAACATAGACATCGAGCATAATTGTTACAACCACACGTTATTCTTGAATAGAAATGGGAGGTCATTTCGATGGATTTTATTGTTACATTTCCACCGATGACAAGGAGACACAATTCAATTTTTGTGCTAGTTGACACTCTAACGAAGAGTGCACACTTTATTCCAGTGTGTATGACATATCAGGCGCTGGATATAGCCAAAGTTTTTGTTAGCGATATTGTGAGGTTACATGGAGTACCAATAAAGATCATATTTAGTCAAGGATCGGTGTTTACAGGACGATTTTGGACCAGTTTCCAAGAAGCATTGGGAACACAACTAAATTTTAGTACAAAGTATCACCCAGAGAAAGATGAACAAATAGAGAGAATGAACCAGATTCTGGAGGATATGTTCTCTCTCTTCACGTGCTCTCTCTTCTTCTAGAGACAGACATACAAATAGAGAGAATGAACCAGATTTTGGGGGATACAACTACATTTTTTCCTTCTCCCCCCATACAATTTGTTAAAATGTGTGTCAACTTCCTTGCAACATCAAGATCACTTAACAACTTCAAACAAAAATGCAAGAAGTTACTTACTTGATCTCTGAGTTTCTCTTCACGACTAATGTCACACAGTGCTTCCTCTGATGCCATGCACTTCAAATCTTTGCGCACATACTCCTATATTTCCTTTTGTCTAGCCCATCACACTTCTTCCTACCCGTAGGCTTCTTCTAACGACCTTCGCGTCATGCACTATATCCCCTCATGCACATGAGCTTCCTCCAAAGACTTTTGTGTGGTGCATTGCAATTCTTCATGTGCTTGGTTTTCTTCCAATGATATTTGTGTGGTGTGTTGTACTTCCTTGCATACCCATGCTTCTTTTAGCAATTTCTACGTCGCACATTCCATCCCCCTTCTGAAAGTGTTGTCCTCAACACTTGTTATGAGGGTGGACAACCATATACCAGGGTACCATGGATAATTGTGGACCATAATGCTGAAGAAGACTGGAGAACCAAGGTCCCATGTATAAATGTGAGACACTATGTTGAAGTAGTTGAATTCCCACTGTGAACCTGGGTCCCACGTTAGGTAGTTAGAGAGGTAGTGGAGGCCATTGAATGCAAGGTGGACTAGGTCCACTATATTATTAAATAAGGCCCACTATGGTAGTTAGATATAATAAACGGGTAGTTAGATATAATAAATGTAAGAGGACTTCTTAGAAGGTTCTGCTTCTAGAAGATTCCTCCTCTAGAATGTTCGTAGGTGATGGTAGCACTGTATAGAGGGGTTCAAGAAATGTAATGGGATATGAAGAGAAGTTTTGTATTTGGAGTGATAGATCAATAGGAGGAAGATCCCTCAAAGAGGCAAGTGTATAGGAGAGGATCCCTTCCATAATAGGATCCATTATATGGTGTTGCCCTACCTCAAGGGTTTCTACTATAATAAAGGAGATTTTTCATATTGTTCTTCTATATATATCGTGGTGCTTTATCTTCAGTGTTTGGTACTTAACACAAACTCTTTCTACATTTTTGTAGCAAACTTTTTTCTTAATATGGTAAGATTACTTCCAAATATGATATCATCTACATATACCACCACAACAATCATATCTTGATCCTCAATTTTAATATATAGGTCGTTGTCAATAGTCCCTATTTTATATCCTTGTTTTTGGAGATACTGATCCAATCTTGAGAACCATGCTTTAGGGGCTTGTTTAATACCATACAAAGCCTTTTTTAGTCTACACACACAGTTCCAATTTTCTGTTAATATGAATCCTTCTGGTTGCTCAATATATACTTCTTCTTCCAATGTTCCATTTAGGAATGTTGACTTGACAACCATTTGATAAATTTTGAAGTTTCTGAAGCATGCAAATGCCAAAAACATTATGATGGCCTCTAGTCTTGCTATTGGGGCAAAAGTCTCTTCGAAGTCAATACCTTCCACTTGGGCATATCCTTTGCATAGTAATCTGTCTTTTTTCTTTATGATCTATCCATTCTCATTGAGTTTGTTTTTTAATATCCACTTGGTTCCTACCACATTCTTGTATTTTGGTCTAGGGACAAGTTCCCATGTATGTTTTTTCTTAATTTGATCAAGTTCCTCGTTCATTTCGTTTATCTAGTCTTCACTCTTGTTGGATTTTCCAAAAATTTTGGGTTCTATTACTAAAAGCATTGCTTGTTCAGAATCAAATCTAAGTTTCTTTCTTGTTTCTACTCATGCTTCTTTATCCTCTGTAAGTTTATTTTCATGGTGATTCTTTTGAACTCTTTTTTATGGTGCTTTTGGTAAGGGTGTTTCTTCCTCATCCTTCTCTTCATCAGTATGTGGTTCATTCTCTTGTAGTTCTTCAGTATCTTCTTCATCTTGTGATTCACCATCTCTTCATCATCACTAGTTCTTCTCCATTCATCAATTTTTGATTAATCTTGACATTTGATTTTTCTTAATTTTTGATCATCTATTTTTACATTT
>JZKD02S0947023.1:0-13791 GCA_000966675.3 Picea glauca | reverse complement strand
CTTGATCATGGGAGTAGAAAGCTCCCTCTTAATACCAACTTCCTTGCAATACTCCTTGAATTATTCTGAGGTGAATTCACCTCCATTGTTTGATCACAAGGTCTTCATCTTTTGCTCTGTCAAGTTTTCTACTGGAGCCTTGAACTCTTTGAATTTTCCAAAAACTTCATTCTTTGGTCTGAATGCATGATGTCAAAAACTCCTTTGGCTCTATCTCTCTATTGGGAAAGGATTTCTTCACGTTCTTTCCTTGTGCAAATCCTTTGCACACACCATCTAGTTCTGCTTGGATTTTTGGAAGACCTATCACCATTTTTCTCACAACTGGAAGAGCCTTGTAGTGTAGGTGAGAAAATTTCCTATGCCATAGCTCACTAATATTCACAATATCATGAACCATTATGGAGTCTGAATGTCCTTTTAATTTGTGGATTCCTCCTTCTTCAACTCCAATCACTATTGCATCATCAAGGGTCTTCCCTCTAGGCCACATAAGAACTTGACCATAAATAAATGCTACTCTAAATACTTTCTTGTCCAATGCTTAAATTGAGAGAAGATTCTTATTTAAACTTGGAACATAGAGAACTTCCTTCATATCCATTGTCTTTCCTGAGTTTAACTTGTAGGAATCTTCTCCAACACCTTTGATTGGATATTGATAGTCATTGGATATTGATAGTCATCACCCAATTTCACTTTGTGAGGTGAATATTTATGAATAATTTTAGATAAGGAGTCTTCATATAATGCCATTTTCTTGGAAGCACCAATGTCTATCAACCAAGTGTCACTTCCATGAGTAACAATACCTGTGAGGGTTGAGATAAGAACATAATCATCATCACTTGATTCATCTTTCTTTGCAACCTTATTTGGAGGCTCATCATCTTCAATTGTGTGAGATTGATGCCTCTTACTTCCTTTCTTATTATTAATTTCCATAATGAGGGGGAAATCCCTAACAAAGTGTCCAAATTCCTGACAACAATAAAATATGATCTTTGAGTTGTATCTTTGACCCATATTAAAATTATTAGGTAAGGAATGATCCTTCTTGTTATTTCCTTTCCTGGTGTGGGTGGCTAGGGATTGATCTTCATATACCATCTTTTCTTCTCTTGCAATTGTCCTAGCTTCTTCCTAGTTACAATATTCCCAAAGCCTACTGAACTTGGGAAGCTTCTTTCTTGAAAAAATTCCTTGGATGAATGCATCCCATGACGTTGGGATTCCATTCAAGGTAGTCATAACCATATCTTCTCCTTCTACCGAGTCACCAATGGCTTCTATCTTCTCCTTGATTTGATTCACTCTTGAGAAGTAGGAGTGAATAGTTTCTTAGTTCTACATTTTCAAAGTCTTCTAGTGAGATCTCAGAGCCATTCTTTGATTTATGTTGCTTCTCTCAAACAAATGAGTTAAGGTGTCCATCATTTTATTTGGAGAATATAATGATGATATATGATGGATAAGGTGGTCCTTAATGGAGTCTGCAATAATCATTTTTTCTCTCACCATGTCCTTCTTGTAATTTTCCTTAGCTTCATCTCCTTGAGGTTCTTGAACCTCTTCTATGATGAAATTATCATGTTCATGTTCTTCAAGAAGGAGGGTTACTCTGTACTTATAGGGCCTTCAATTATCATCTCAATCTAGATTCTCATCGATCTTTGTTCTGGTAGTCATCATAGATAGTTTTAGGGGTGAAATTTTGCTCATGGGAGAAATTTTAGGGTTTAAATTTTTGAAAGGGCAAATTTTCATTGAACTAATGTTTAAAAAAAACATAATGTTTAGCCCTTATATTAAAATAATATATATATATATATGGCAGATAATTCATCCCCCCAAAAATAGCAATAAAATCAAAATCACTTGGGTTCGCCCTTCCCATTTCATGAATTTTTTTCGAATTCGCCCCGACTTTTTAGAATCTCGATTTTTTTTTAGTGCATCGCCCATATTTCCTGTGTTTTTGGAATTATTTCACTTGCATCTCCTCTAATCAGGGATTTATGGAAACCATTTCACCCCCTTCTCCTCGAATGAAGGGTTCATGGCACCGTTTTTTTTACTTGTTAAAGGAATGGTTTTTCCCATCGATTTTGGGTTTCCCTTGCATTTCCAATTTTGGCCCATGTGTTTCTTTCTAAGTTTTATGGGAATGAGGCTTGGAAAAGGTTCAACATGATCTCATTGCTCAAATCTACAACACACACGTTCTTGCAGTTATGTTAAAATTGTGTGCTTCAATGGTAGCATTTGTTGTGAATAATGTCTCCCTATATTTCCTTGTATAGTAAAATGATTCATTTTCACTTTTCTTTTCTTTATGTGGCAGAATTAAAATTCGTTTCATGTTGATTAGGAACAACACCAGTATTGTCGTTATCAATAAACTAGAATATTATTGGTTATCCTTTTTAATCTTTTCTTTCAGGTGAATGTTTGGACACACACCGCTAAGGTCAAGTTCCCCATTTGGCAACAAGACAAGATAGAAAAGATGTCAGAATCCTTTAGATCATTAGATTTGAATTTTTTTTTGGAGATTATAACAAAGCTAGTGGCACAGTCAGGGAAGAATATTCAGGAAAGTTAACCAATAAAGTGGAATCAAAAGCATAAGCATATAATATATCAAGCTTTGATAATATCACCAATGATAACTCTCTGTCACCATGGGGCATTCAACTACCTAATGAAATTCAATTTAAAGTTGCTGGAAATGCTATTGATTACATGGAATACAACCTCCAAGATACAAATGCAATAAAGTCTGATAGTTTGCGAAAATATGAAGGTCCTAGTGATGATTGGAAGGAAATTGGTACAATGAATTCGAAAGTTGAGGAAAATATTTCCCCACAAAGAGAAAACTAAAGGTGTCATAGTTGGGGAGCCCTCTGGGACATCTTTCATAGACAAGATGTGACAAAGTTGCAATGTTATTTGAGGAAACATTGGAGGCAATTTAGACATTTTAATGAACCTCATATTGATTCAGTAAGGGTTGAATCTTGCATCTTAGTTATTAATTTTTCTTCTAATTCAGAATGGATATTTTCTTCTTTAGAAAAAAAGTTTCCTATTTTTTTGAAATAGTAATTTATGCATCAAATTATGCATCCCGTTCATGATCAAACATTTTTCTTGAATGAGGAGCATAAGAAAAAGCTGAATGAAGAATTTTGTAAGTAGTATTTCAGTTTTTCAAAGGCATTGATATTTGTTTGGAATTAAATGGATATCTCTTTACAACAAGTTCTTCACTTCTAAAAACACAACGTATTTTTTTGGTATGCGGTTGTGGAGCCGTGGACATTTTAGCAACACCTCAGTGAAGAAATTCTCATTCCAGCTGGATGCCCTCACCAATTAAAAACTTTAAGGTTAGACCATTTATGTTTGTAAGCATTTTCAATATTATGTAGCGCCTTCTCGTCATAGATATTCACATTGTTGTATGCTTGGTTGACTTCATGCACTTGCATTTTGTCCATTTTCCACCATAATGATGTTTAATTTGGGTGTGGTTGTAAAACATAATGTTTTCTCCTTAAATGTACAATGAAATGCTAAAGTTCATGTGATTCCTGTTAGGACTTGTTAGCCATGCAACCAGAATTCATATGTTCTTTGTTTTCTCCTTTAACCTTTCAACTTATATTTACTGGGATTGTCCTACAATACATTACTTCCTTTATATTTGCAGCTGTTGAATTTTCATTTTAATTTTTTCTACTTATTCCTTTCTCTTTTTCTAGCCTTTCCACTTGGTGTTTCCATTTTTTTCCCTCCAGATCCATTTTTTAATCAGACAATTTATTTTAAACGTCATTAATGAACTTGGACTAAATATTTTGAATGTTGTGAAGAAATGTATGGATATAGATATTAGGACCAAAAAACATATGACTGATTTAATTTGTTATTGAGAACCTGAAATGAATAATCTAAACTTTATAAGGTCTTCTTATATCTGGAGTTCAATTATATGGCATTTTCTCTTCTTGTTTTTAATTGAGATTTTGTATTTGTTCTAACTTATATCATTTGTTTACTTAATTTACATAGAATTGTAACAAATTTGGGATGTATTCTTCAAATAAATGTTCTTTACAACCAAAATGTTCAAAAGATTCTTGGACTAGACTCTATACCCATCAGTAGAAATTAATTAATAAATTGTATTTGAAGATAAAACTTGGAAAAAAGACCATTCATCCTATTATTGACATTCCATTCCTTCCCACAAAATAATCACATTATTCAAGATGAAGTTCTCTCTAATAAAACTCGTCTACTTCGGATGGATTCTTTAATGCTTTATGTGCTTGATGCACAAGGTCAATGCCTTGGCAACAATTTTATAAGAGACATTTAACAATGTGAAAGACATCCAATTGGTAATATGCTAGGTCGTCAGGCTTGGCAACAAATCTGATCAAACCTTGATAATATACTCACCCAAATGTTGTTTTATAATAGCTTCTTTACACACATGTAAAAGGTTAGGATTGAAAAATTCCCATGCGGCCTTGTAAAATTCACACAAGAAGTCATCCATTGTTGGTGACTTGTAATCAACCATCTCCATTGAGGCAATGGACACATCGAATGTCATTGAATTTTCACACATTCTTTCTTGTTCAATGGAAAGAGGAGATAGGACTACATCCAAATTACTTTGCAGGGCCATCTTATGTTCTTTTGTGATACCTTACAATTGAAAAAATAACGTATAATGGCTTCCAAATTCTTATCCAATATCCTCTTGTATGGTTATGTGTCCATTTGAATGTTTTGAGCACAACAATCTTCTTAACTTCTTCTTTGGTATCCAGGGATTTGAAAAAAGCCTGCGTTGACTTGTCACCAGATTTAATCCAATGCATCCTTGCTCACAATTGGTACCCTTCATCTCTACATATCTCATCAACTTTCAAAAAATGTTGGACTCTAGCAACTTGGGCTTGTTGGGCATTGTTAAATAAATTGAATTGAATCTTCTTGCTAGGATATTCTAGATCATCCTTCACAAATTTATGCACTTGTGCCTTATAGATACAATTCTCCTCCCATTTCCACACAGGAAAGTTGTAACTCAGGAAATAACATCCTTCCACCAAGTTATCTAACCATCCTTACCTCCTGGCTTGGGGAGAAGATTTTATACTAGTTTCATAGAATTTAGGTAACATGGGTGTTGTAAATGCCAGACACTGAGAAGGAAGAGAGTATTGTGAATTATCATGTTTTGGCCACCCCAAGAGATTGAAAAGAAGACAAATTTTTGATTTAAGAGATTCAATTTCGCTAGCACTTGACCAATCGTCCTTCACTACAATCAAAGAAGAACATACTTTTCTATGATAGCATGGCCCTATTCAATGTTTTTAGGACTTTTTCATTTACTTTTAAGAAGATTGAGCATGTCAACCAAAGCTTTGACAAGTCATATTTTTTTAGTTTATTGGGGTTGTAAATGCCAAGCTTGGCCCTAAGGATGTTCTAGGGAACCTTCTTCCTTGGGGAATTTTGATTGGAATCATGCCCTCTTTATCATCTTATGTGTCAACCATATTGAAATCCCCTGAGAGAAACAAAGGATCACTTAGAAACTTGTCAACCAAATAATTCCAAAGAGTGATCCTTTCCTTTGCATAATTAGGTACATAGGGGTTAGCAAGTGCCAACATTTGACCATCTAAGTTTAGCATAATCCAAACAAGTCTGTGTGATGGGTATCTGGCTCAAACAAATAAGAATGGAAGTAACATTGGGTAAAAAAACCTTCTTTCCATCCATATGGCTATACGTAAAAACAACAATACTCTGGCATACAATATTTAAGGTTGTTCTAGGAAAGAAACCTGCAATCCAAACTTCATCTAAAGACAATTTATCTAGATCATGGATCAATTTTGTTTATATTTCAAACCATGTATTTTCAACAGGTGTTCATAATCCCTTTGACACAAGGTTGTGAGAATCGGACTTGACAAAAACTTGTCCAGCTTTGGACTCAACAAGTAAAGGATTTTTTTGTAGAAAAATAATAATCACAATTTCCATCCATAAATTCTACAAAACAACAGTCTATCCCTAAGTTATTAGAAATACCTCTACAAGTCCCTCAAAAGGTTGTTCCCTATTTCATATATTGAAACAGAGGGGAAACATGGTGGAAATTCACTTAAATGTTTGAGACCTCACTTGAAACATTTCAAGAATTTAGTTTTGAGAAGTTCTCTTTCGAAGTACACTTTTTTGTAGAATACCAGGAGACCTAAAGTGACTTTTGGCTAATTCATACTCTAGGCTTGAGATATTTAAAGATGAGTGGAAAATTAATGTAGTCCACCCAACCCCATTTTCCTATTGAACTATACAACCAATGAGTGCTCCAGTTGATTGTTGTAACATAGCATAAATTGGGACTCCATCTAGAACATATTTTATAAAATGTATGAGAGTAGAAAGTGGTATTTAAATTGTACACATAACCTATAATCTAAAACTAAACTTTCTCTATCAAGCGGGTTGTGAAGGAGATAACAACAGGTGGACAATATTATTGTTTTGAATGTGCTGGTAATGTTGAGTTGATGTGGACCACCTTAGAGTCCTGCTGTTATGTACTTCTCATTCCTACACATCAGTCAATTTATTTGTTTTAATTGAATATGTTTTTCTCATAAAATAACATGATATGTTGAATTGGTATTATGTAGATTATTAAAAATATTAGGCTGGAGTAAAAATCATTGACTCTTAAATTGGAGTTCCTAGTGGAAAAATGGANATGGTTTTTCCCATCGATTTTGGGTTTCCCTTGCATTTCCAATTTTGGCCCATGTGTTTCTTTCTAAGTTTTATGGGAATGAGGCTTGGAAAAGGTTCAACATGATCTCATTGCTTAAATCTACAACACACACGTTCTTGCAGTTATGTTAAAATTGTGTGCTTCAATGGTAGCATTTGCTGTGAATAATGTCTCCCTATATTTCCTTGTATAGTAAAATGATTCATTTTCACTTTTCTTTTCTTTATGTGGCGGAATTAAAATTCGTTTCATGTTGATTAGGAACAACACCAGTGTTGTCGTTATCAATAAACTAGAATATTATTGGTTATCCTTTTTAATCTTTTCTTTCAGGTGAATGTTTAGACACACACCGCTAAGGTCAAGTTCCCCATTTGGCAACAAGACAAGATAGAAAAGATGTCGGAATCCTTTAGATCATTAGATTTGAATTTTTTTTTTTTGAGATTATAACAAAGGTAGTGGCACAGGCAGGGAAGAATATTCAGGAAAGTTAACCAATATAGTGGAATCAAAAGCATAAGCGTATAATATATCAAGCTTTGATAATATCACCAATGATAATTCTCTGTCACCATGGGACATTCAACCACCTAATGAAATTCAATTTAAAGTTGTTGGAAATGCTACTGATTACATGGAATACAACCTCCAAGATACAAATGCAATAAAGTCTGATAGTTTGTGAAAATATGAAGTTCCTAGTGATGATTGGAAGGAAATTGGTACAATGAATTCGAAAGCTGAGGAAAATATTTCCCACAAAGAGAAAAATAAAGGTGTCATAGTTGGGGAGCCCTCTGGGACATTTTTCGTAGACAAGATGTGACAAAGTTGCAATGTTATTTGAGGAAACATTGGAGGCAATTTAGACATTTTAATGACCCTCATATTGATTCAGTAAGGGTTGAATCTTGCATCTTAGTTATTAATTTTTCTTCTAATTCAGAATGGATATTTTCTTCTTTAGAAAAAAAGTTTCCTATTTTTTTGAAATAGTAATTTATGCATCAAATTATGCATCCCGTTCATGATCAAACATTTTTCTTGAATGAGGAGCATAAGAAAAAGCTGAATGAAGAATTTTGTAAGTAGTATTTCAGTTTTTCAAAGGCATTGATATTTGTTTGGAATTAAATGGATATCTCTTTACAACAAGTTCTTCACTTCTAAAAACACAACGTATTTTTTTGGTATGCGGTTGTGGAGCCGTGGACATTTTAGCAACACCTCAGTGAAGAAATTCTCATTCCAGCTGGATGCCCTCACCAATTAAAAACTTTAAGGTTAGACCATTTATGTTTGTAAGCATTTTCAATATTATGTAGCGCCTTCTCGTCATAGATATTCACATTGTTGTATGCTTGGTTGACTTCATGCACTTGCATTTTGTCCATTTTCCACCATAATGATGTTTAATTTGGGTGTGGTTGTAAAACATAATGTTTTCTCCTTAAATGTACAATGAAATGCTAAAGTTCATGTGATTCCTGTTAGGACTTGTTAGCCATGCAACCAGAATTCATATGTTCTTTGTTTTCTCCTTTAACCTTTCAACTTATATTTACTGGGATTGTCCTACAATACATTACTTCCTTTATATTTGCAGCTGTTGAATTTTCATTTTAATTTTTTCTACTTATTCCTTTCTCTTTTTCTAGCCTTTCCACTTGGTGTTTCCATTTTTTTCCCTCCAGATCCATTTTTTAATCAGACAATTTATTTTAAACGTCATTAATGAACTTGGACTAAATATTTTGAATGTTGTGAAGAAATGTATGGATATAGATATTAGGACCAAAAAACATATGACTGATTTAATTTGTTATTGAGAACCTGAAATGAATAATCTAAACTTTATAAGGTCTTCTTATATCTGGAGTTCAATTATATGGCATTTTCTCTTCTTGTTTTTAATTGAGATTTTGTATTTGTTCTAACTTATATCATTTGTTTACTTAATTTACATAGAATTGTAACAAATTTGGGATGTATTCTTCAAATAAATGTTCTTTACAACCAAAATGTTCAAAAGATTCTTGGACTAGACTCTATACCCATCAGTAGAAATTAATTAATAAATTGTATTTGAAGATAAAACTTGGAAAAAAGACCATTCATCCTATTATTGACATTCCATTCCTTCCCACAAAATAATCACATTATTCAAGATGAAGTTCTCTCTAATAAAACTCGTCTACTTCGGATGGATTCTTTAATGCTTTATGTGCTTGATGCACAAGGTCAATGCCTTGGCAACAATTTTATAAGAGACATTTAACAATGTGAAAGACATCCAATTGGTAATATGCTAGGTCGTCAGGCTTGGCAACAAATCTGATCAAACCTTGATAATATACTCACCCAAATGTTGTTTTATAATAGCTTCTTTACACACATGTAAAAGGTTAGGATTGAAAAATTCCCATGCGGCCTTGTAAAATTCACACAAGAAGTCATCCATTGTTGGTGACTTGTAATCAACCATCTCCATTGAGGCAATGGACACATCGAATGTCATTGAATTTTCACACATTCTTTCTTGTTCAATGGAAAGAGGAGATAGGACTACATCCAAATTACTTTGCAGGGCCATCTTATGTTCTTTTGTGATACCTTACAATTGAAAAAATAACGTATAATGGCTTCCAAATTCTTATCCAATATCCTCTTGTATGGTTATGTGTCCATTTGAATGTTTTGAGCACAACAATCTTCTTAACTTCTTCTTTGGTATCCAGGGATTTGAAAAAAGCCTGCGTTGACTTGTCACCAGATTTAATCCAATGCATCCTTGCTCACAATTGGTACCCTTCATCTCTACATATCTCATCAACTTTCAAAAAATGTTGGACTCTAGCAACTTGGGCTTGTTGGGCATTGTTAAATAAATTGAATTGAATCTTCTTGCTAGGATATTCTAGATCATCCTTCACAAATTTATGCACTTGTGCCTTATAGATACAATTCTCCTCCCATTTCCACACAGGAAAGTTGTAACTCAGGAAATAACATCCTTCCACCAAGTTATCTAACCATCCTTACCTCCTGGCTTGGGGAGAAGATTTTATACTAGTTTCATAGAATTTAGGTAACATGGGTGTTGTAAATGCCAGACACTGAGAAGGAAGAGAGTATTGTGAATTATCATGTTTTGGCCACCCCAAGAGATTGAAAAGAAGACAAATTTTTGATTTAAGAGATTCAATTTCGCTAGCACTTGACCAATCGTCCTTCACTACAATCAAAGAAGAACATACTTTTCTATGATAGCATGGCCCTATTCAATGTTTTTAGGACTTTTTCATTTACTTTTAAGAAGATTGAGCATGTCAACCAAAGCTTTGACAAGTCATATTTTTTTAGTTTATTGGGGTTGTAAATGCCAAGCTTGGCCCTAAGGATGTTCTAGGGAACCTTCTTCCTTGGGGAATTTTGATTGGAATCATGCCCTCTTTATCATCTTATGTGTCAACCATATTGAAATCCCCTGAGAGAAACAAAGGATCACTTAGAAACTTGTCAACCAAATAATTCCAAAGAGTGATCCTTTCCTTTGCATAATTAGGTACATAGGGGTTAGCAAGTGCCAACATTTGACCATCTAAGTTTAGCATAATCCAAACAAGTCTGTGTGATGGGTATCTGGCTCAAACAAATAAGAATGGAAGTAACATTGGGTAAAAAAACCTTCTTTCCATCCATATGGCTATACGTAAAAACAACAATACTCTGGCATACAATATTTAAGGTTGTTCTAGGAAAGAAACCTGCAATCCAAACTTCATCTAAAGACAATTTATCTAGATCATGGATCAATTTTGTTTATATTTCAAACCATGTATTTTCAACAGGTGTTCATAATCCCTTTGACACAAGGTTGTGAGAATCGGACTTGACAAAAACTTGTCCAGCTTTGGACTCAACAAGTAAAGGATTTTTTTGTAGAAAAATAATAATCACAATTTCCATCCATAAATTCTACAAAACAACAGTCTATCCCTAAGTTATTAGAAATACCTCTACAAGTCCCTCAAAAGGTTGTTCCCTATTTCATATATTGAAACAGAGGGGAAACATGGTGGAAATTCACTTAAATGTTTGAGACCTCACTTGAAACATTTCAAGAATTTAGTTTTGAGAAGTTCTCTTTCGAAGTACACTTTTTTGTAGAATACCAGGAGACCTAAAGTGACTTTTGGCTAATTCATACTCTAGGCTTGAGATATTTAAAGATGAGTGGAAAATTAATGTAGTCCACCCAACCCCATTTTCCTATTGAACTATACAACCAATGAGTGCTCCAGTTGATTGTTGTAACATAGCATAAATTGGGACTCCATCTAGAACATATTTTATAAAATGTATGAGAGTAGAAAGTGGTATTTAAATTGTACACATAACCTATAATCTAAAACTAAACTTTCTCTATCAAGCGGGTTGTGAAGGAGATAACAACAGGTGGACAATATTATTGTTTTGAATGTGCTGGTAATGTTGAGTTGATGTGGACCACCTTAGAGTCCTGCTGTTATGTACTTCTCATTCCTACACATCAGTCAATTTATTTGTTTTAATTGAATATGTTTTTCTCATAAAATAACATGATATGTTGAATTGGTATTATGTAGATTATTAAAAATATTAGGCTGGAGTAAAAATCATTGACTCTTAAATTGGAGTTCCTAGTGGAAAAATGGAGCTTTCAACACATTATAGACCACTTCTTAATGGACATACTTTGAAAGTCACACTAAGTGGATGGAAAACAGGTCTAATCTGCCAATGTTACTTGAAATGTACAAGAAAAAGGTAAAACAGGAGCATTTCATATGATTTTCTATGTTTTGTTATTTTTTGTACTATAAAATAGAAGCATCAAATATCTCTTTTGGAATTGTAAACTAAGGCTGCATAAAAAAAAAAATAGTACTTACCCCTCTCCCCTTTCTTTATCAAGAGCCTATTATTTCATCTTATTGGAGAAACGTTTGTATTGAATTATCTATATCTTTTCCCATGCATTTGAGACCTCATCATAGTTTCACTGCATGCGATGATCATACTAGGAGTTCCTCCACATAACAATATATTTGGCATAATTTGATATGTTTTCAAGGGGGGTCATTTGGCCCCAACAGATGTGCAATCTATTAAACCTATGAGGAGGCTCAACTATTTGCACAACATGGGATACCTGAACTAAGTGAAAAAGTAAAAACTGGTCATAGTGTCGAAAAGTGCAGGAGAGGAATTTGGTGAACATATGCACAATCTCCAGAGAAAAAGATTAAGGGATTTACTAGTAAAGTACAGAAGTGGCATTGATGCGCATGAGAGGAAAATTAGAGTGCAGTTGCAGTGCTAACTAGGAACAAAGTATGTGCAATATTGCAAGAAGAACAATAAATCTAAGTAGATGTTTCATGTACAATATGTAGAACAATAACAATAAAGTTATAAAAAAAATTAAGCAAAACAATGCAGTGTAACATAATACTTAGGATAATTAAGTATGTTATCGACATTGTTATTTACCTATCTACATGATGAACATGAAACCATAAATCAGAAAAGAAATCCAACAAGCATCCCACAAAATAAAAGCAAGAAGACACAAGAGGTTTGCTCAATGATGTATGATCGTTATTGCAATTGAGGACAAGATTAAGTAGGGGTTGTAGCATTAACATTGTATGCTCATTTCCTTGTGGAAGAATATGTCTGAGATTTCCCTACAAAGAATAGAAACAAAACTATTCTACTCACTACTAAGAGGATTTACAATGCCATAGGTTACATATTTATAGAAGTTATATAATCACTGCTCAATATCCAATATAGTACCTAACGACCAACCTTAGGCTGGTGTACGAGGTTGATCATTGCCTCATTTATGGAAATCATGTCCACTAGGATATTTTCTCACTTGGTTAGATTTGACCATTGCCTTGGGTGTAGTCCTAGCAACAACCCATCCAACTTTGATAACCTACTTTGTCATCTTTGTAGTTCCTCTTGAATGTGAGGTGGCATTGAAGTGCAAGATGAGTCGTCATTGAGGTATCATAGGGTGTTGACTTCTGTCACTGGAACAAAATTGGATTCTCTATTACCAAAATATAGTCTTTGCAAAGGTAAACTTGGTGTTGTGGTTGCAGGGATTGTTTAATGTGATAGGAAGGTCTTGACATTTGGTGCATAGTAAAATTGCATTGGTGCATAGATCAAAGGTCCCTCTAACATACCCATATTTAAGAATATAAAAATATTATTGAAAACTAAATAAAAATGCTACTGCAAAGCCACTTGTCACTGCCATTCGTAGTTTAGAATTATGTTTTGGAAAATGTTAGGAAATGATGCTATAAAATTAAAACAGTTATAATTGATACAAAACAAATATACCCCCTTGTCTTTGGTTTGCAAATTTAAAAAATATATTGTGCTGGGAAAACCACATTCACATAAAGATATTCCAAACTATGATCACATACTATAGTCTTATGTCCATAGGGATTTGACTGGGGAACTCCCTTTGGCTCTTGTATACCATGTTTCTGAGGTACAAACATGCCAGGAAAAGAAATGACAAAACTCGAGACAAAGAGAGGAAAATCAACATATCAAGTAGAGTATTGACAACTCAAAAAACAAAGGAGCCTTTAAGCCCATGCAAACACGAGTGTATTTTTTCTAATCAAGGTTGTAGTAAATCTTAAAACAAAAATAAAATACAATCCCTTTAACATATTTAGACCATGGATTAGCCCCAAAATCAACGCATTTACCTCAATTGACTATTTCCTTATATCATAATCGGTTGACTCAATTGCATAGATTTAGTAAAGTACTCATTCTCATCAGATTTTGGTGTTAGAATATGCAATTATGCATGGAGGGAAAATTGTCAACTGAACATTTCATTGTAAAACCATACAAGTTTTCTTATAGATTAA